>JAQGCA010000135.1:0-42171 GCA_034698945.1 Protaphorura quadriocellata | reverse complement strand
ATAACGTCCCATGGCACACCCATGTCCACCACTTGGTACTGAAGGACATTCTAGAACATAAAATATAGAAAATTATTTATGATTTTTTATTAAGCTGAACTCATACACATTAATGCCTTTAAGAATTTCTCGCGTAGAAATGTCAAGTTCCTTGAGATGAGATATTTGCCCTATCACCACAGAAAGTTCTACAGAAATCAAACAAAAAGTATGGCATAGAGATGCAGAAAAGAATTATCATCTGTGAATCTCTTAAATATGAGGAACATTGTCTTATAATGAAAATCTCTATAAGATGTAAATCTCAATCATGTTCAGATTACCTAACATATAAAAGCAGTACGCGATTCCTTCTTTCCCTTCCAACATTTAATTTAACCCCAATTGGTTTTCGCGTTAATTCCAATGCAATAGAAATTAAAAAATCATGAGCTTATCCAGAATACCATTTTAACGATGAATTTATGCTTTATGATTCTATATATTTCATCCAGTTTATTCTTCTGTTAGTTCTCCGACATCGCGTAAAGTCGAGAATGATAGGGGCTAGTGTCAAATGTCATGGAGGCCTCAGGCCATCATGTATTTTTTAGCTTTAAATTTAAATGGTTATTTACCTGATGCTCGTCCTTGAGTTCACAGGGGTCAAACAAACTGGAAATTTCTTTCTTGAGTGCCATGACCTCTTCTGAAATGGCTGGGGTGGAATGATTTAGTTTCAAAATTAAACTGTAGCCTTTGGCAAACTTGTCTTTGAGATGCTCCACGCTCCCCAGACATTGGAGTTGACCATTCACCATGATCCCCAGACGGGAACAAAGGGCTTCGCATTCTTCCATACTATTAGATAAAAAAAGTTAGAAAAGTGGTTACCAAAATTTTAATTCGCTTGACAGATACAAGGGTATTAGTTGATGGCCTTACATTCCAGCTACACTTCAGAATTTGTACACAAACAACCTTTTACACAAGGCACTACTGCCAGGCAAGAAAAACGTACTCCATACTTCGTACACACATGACCAGGATTCCATTTCAAGCATTTTAATTACCTGTGAGAGGTAAGGACCGTACACTGACCAGTACCCCTAACTTGAGCAATCACACTCCAGAAATATCTTCTGGCCACAGGATCTACTCCAGAAGTAGGTTCATCCAGGAGAACCACTGGAGGGTCACCCATCATGGCCATCGCAACGCTCAACCGTCTTTTCATACCCCCGCTGTAGTTTTGACATTCGACATCTCCACTCTCAAATAAGCCTGAAAAATATTCATTAATAATAATTTAAAAAATAAATCCTTTCTTAAGAGAGTTTAGCCTGGCCGAGGTATCAAACCCCAACTTACCGAGTAGACAAACCTCTACAATGCACAGACCTAATATTATACGTATTATAGGTTATCCTGTAAATAAAATTTGTACCTTGGGCTTTGAGCCATTTGTCTGTTTCCTGTTTGATATACCGATTCGGCACCCCACGAAGTCGGCAAAACATCTCCAGCATTTCTCTCCCAGTAAGTACGCCGACCAAGCCATCGAATTGTGGACAATAACCAACGCGACTCAAAAATTTCTTTCGATTCTTATTAATCGTGTAGAGAGATGTGTGAGCACTTCCACGAGAAAATATCTCATCTCCAGTCAACATTCGGAAGGTCGTAGTTTTCCCTGCACCGTTAACTCCAAGAAGTCCAAAGCATTCTCCATAGTGCACACCGAACGACATGTTCGAAACGGCCGCGAAGGAACCAAATGTTTTGGCAATATTGTGAATGACAAGTGCGTCCTCGGACGTACAACCTGTCGAAAGTTAAAAAAATGGTTTCGCAAATAATGCCAACAATATTATTTTAAAGAATCTCGTCGAAATTAAAACTTCTACACACTTGAATTCATGTTGAAACTGGAAATCGAATTCGATATTAGAGATCTTTCCAACTTTTAAAAATTAGATGAACTGTGGAATTGTTGTCGAAATCTTGTGGTTAGTCAAAATGTGTCAATGTTCGAAATTACAATAGTACACGAATTCTTGGGTATATTCGAAATAGTGTTTCACTTCGACCACTAACCTTCGCTAACCAACGCATCAACGCGTTCTACCTCCGCCTGAACATCGTCATCCTCGACTGGGCTCAAAAACCTTGGAGTTAAAATTTCCATATTCCATAATTTCTTGAAGAAACCGATTTCTACACAAAATATGAGTAATTTGTAGATCAGTGCAACAATGAGCATGTAAAAGACTTCTTGAGCAATCCCTGGTACTGGGTTCTTCCCATATGCTCCATCCAGTTCGTACTCCCAAGTAAAAAATGGCTCTGGTTCGAAGCAACTAGAACCGCCACCTTCCAAACTTTCAAAATCTCCACAGTTATCTTTGAATTAAAAATACAGAAATTATTAGATCAAATACCAACCAATGCAATCCGATGTTATTATGTTGTAATGCTTACCACAACACTGTTGAATCAGAGGATCGATTGCGGCACCAGTGTAACAAATCAATTCTTTGGCACTGTCAGGTAAAATTCGACATCGGCTGTTCTTGGTTGCAATTGACGCGAAACGCATGATACTCAAAGATGCTCCGAAAGTTGAAAATATTCGACAGAAGAACCGGAAATAAATCGTTTTGGCTGTGAACTCCGCATTGTCCATGAAGAACATGATCAGTGACATGATCATTCCTACTCAAATATATTGACAATTAATTTACGATTTAACTGCAATTACTGAATGAAAAATAAAATTGCACCAACCAGTTAAAATGTGGATGATAGTGACGAGGGCAAAACCACCAGCTGGAGTTTCGACAAAGAGACTCACTAAATACGAGAAGGATATGGCCGAAAGTCCGTACACAAGAAGAATGATAAGAATGACACCTGAAATGTTGAAAAATAAACTTAGTAAACTGGACGATTTAAAATATGATTGAAAAACTGTGATTGTCGAAGCCGATATTTCATACCTAAGCCATCATTGGCCGTGTAGGCCTCATAACTTTGAAAAACGACGAAACATATCAGCATGACACAAACAGCGACAGCCATAATGAAGAAATCCCACAAGAAGGCACTGAGCCAGAATAACGCTGGGCTTGCTCCTGTCATCAGTTGAAGTTGTTTGGCCTGTAATAAAAATTGAATGTTTCGTAAATTAATTGTACTCTTATGATGGAGAAACCTGTCCGAGCGACCACTTGCTGGGAATACCAACTGGGTATTACGGACGACAGCACGTTTCTAGAACTTTTTAGAAATAACGCTAAAACATGACGGTAAGGCGACCTTAGGCGGCAAACTATGGTCATACGTTGTCGGTGTTCTTTACTTCCAACACACGGTGTGTAGAGTACAGAATTACAAGAGAACATTAATATTATTAGATTACAAGCAGATTACAGTGGAATACACAAGATAAGCTGCCCTCAACTAAGTGGTCGTTTAACACAAGTTCCAATATTAAAAGTAATTTCCTTACATTGCAAACTCTTTCTTCGATTGGAAAAACGATGAAACTAGCAGCAAAAAGGGCCAACCCAATCGGAACGAATGCCCCAAAAACAATCGGAACAAGAAGAGTAAATGCAGCATTTGGTTGAGCGGATTCTAATAAATTGTAAACGTCAACTTCCAAAGGATGATTCGTGACTTCAATTCTGTACTGTTTTTCTGGTGACAATGTTTGAAGGAGTGCATTGGATAACATGTTGATAGAAAGCGGGGCTGCATGATTTGGTATCGTATTGAACAAAGCATGGAGCGTCGTGTCATTCCAGCTTCCTGCAAATATATATTGTTCACGATATGTTCCCAAGTCTTCCAATCCAAGATCAATTAATGCAGAGCTGATATCTCCGTCTACTGGGCGAGCATATTTTCCAACAATTGTTTGGTAGTTTTCGCTAAGTGACTGGTTAAAAGAAATGAAAATTAGGTTTTATACGTTTTACTTCGGAATCGAATTCAAGGTGACCATTTAAACAAATATTTAATATAGAGTGGAATTTCTTTAACAAATTAGAGACTCGAATCCTACTTTTACACCTGGTCACCTCGATTTGTAACTTAATTTTCTTACGTCGTTTGGAGTTCCAGAGTATATGATCTTAGGTTCGCTGTAGTCAGATAATTTCATTTTTAATGGCGGAGAGGACTCTGCTGGAGTGAAACTTCTGGTACTGACCAAGATGGCGGCAACCAATAGAAGCGGTGGAATTATGAACTGGATTTAAGAGAAAACACATTTTCATATGATTTTCCTTTATTTGGTCGGATTAATTTTGTCTGCAATCTGTTGAGTTGATTTTACCTGACCAACTAACAACTTCCTGTTTCTCAGTGTGTAAATAACTTTCTTGAAAAGGAATCCTAGGAATTGTTGACGAATAAGTCGGTTTCCTCTCAGTTTAAAATCTTGCATGGCTGTTTAGTAAAAAATAGAACAGGTTTAATTTTGTTAATTTCAATAGCCCCCGAAACATTTGTAGTGTTCAAGTGACTGTCCAATTGCGGACTGTTAGGATTTTTGGTCACTACTTGAAACTTTCGAAATTTTTATTCTGATCTGAATTATACATGAAAAGCGATTTCCTTTTCAGTCGATTACTTACATTTGCGATGGCTTCCTCGTTTTAATATCCCTACACTTGACCTACGGCGTTGTTGGACAATAGCTGGTTCATTACTTAAACCATTCATCCCACCATTTGCATCACCGTTTCCGTTCTCACTATCATCCGCCAAACCTTCCTTTTTCAAATATTCCTCCAATTTTGGTTTTGTGATTGGTGACTCCGCTTTACGACCAGTCATTTCAGCAATTCTATTGTAAAAAAGATATTAACATTTCTTCAATTTGGCCAAAATAGGGTTACATAGCAGTTCTGGTGTCCCCGACCACAGTCTTCCCTACAAATCAGCGTAATGTCAAGAAGGTTTTAAATAAAATCACCCTTACTTGACAAAAACTTCATCCATAGTTGCTGGAGCTAATCCAATCGTCCTTATTCCAACTCGTTCCTTTTCTGCTGAGAGTTCGGAAAATAACTGTGGAAATACTGAAGAAGTTTCATGACCTTGTTCCCCAGTTGGCATCGTAATCTCCGTAATATGCATGTCTTGCGTCTCCGTAGCTTTAAGGGAAGCTTTCGGTACATGTTTCTGGACCAATTTTAGAATGTCTCTCGAACAGTTTTTAGAAGTTTCGATTGTGGTGATCTTCAGGGAATAGCCAGAACCTATTCAGAACAAAAATTCGATCAAGCAGTTCTTGAAAAAAAAATAAGACAAGAACTTAATTAAATTCGCTCATGCCTACCGTAACACTTTTTGAGGAACATTGGTGTCCCACAACATTGAATCTTTCCGTCAGCCATGATAGCGATTCTGTCTCCCAAGATATCAGCCTCTTCCATGAAATGTGTCGTGAGGACAATGGTTCTTTCGGCACGAAGTTCCTAAAATAATGTAATTTTTATTAATAGAAAGGACAGCACTAATCTTGTTCACTTTTAGTAATTTAATATCTGACAATTTCTCACCAATAGCAAATCCCAAATAACTCGCCGGGCTTCAGGGTCCATTCCAGAGGTTGGTTCGTCCAGCATCACCACCTGATTTAAATGTCAATATTTCCGTTGTAACTTTTCTTTCTTCAAATTATGCATATTTATTGTGAACTAAATTACCTTTGAGCCGCCAATCAACGCCATTCCTAGTGATAACTTCCGTTTCTGCCCACCACTTAGGGAACTTTTCGACGGAAATACAAATATTAATGTAATTATCATTGTTACACGTATAACACTTAATATAATAGATATAAATAAATAATTACCTAGCCATAGAATTCTTTTTCTCTTGCAAGTCCAATTTCTTCACCAGTGTTCGCATTTCGGTACGTGCGGCTGATGTACTCAGACCTTTCAACTAAGAACATAGAAATCGTAGTTGACATTAATATTTGAATTTCGGATTTTCTTTTACATCAATTTGCAACTCTGATCAGATCATTTTCTTCGGATCGTAAGTATTTTTATTCAGATCTATTTCTCCAGGATTCAGAAATCAGATCGGATTCACGATCATCAAGTTATTTGACATTTTAGATCAGCAACTTATATATTCTGGTTCATAACTTTTATACTCTCGAAGAAATGTATGTATGTACTATCTGATTTTATTCGGCTCAGTTCCAGATATAACGATCCATAAATCTAATCGGATTCATTATGCAACAGATTATCAAAAGAAATTACATTGAATCATACGAGTAATTGTACGATATGATCAGTTGCAAGGAATATAATCAGCGTAAAACTCTTACCCGTCCAAAAAACAGCAAATGCTCAGAAACTGTTAATTTGTCGAAGAGCATATTGTGTTGAGGACACAGACCTAAACTTCCACGCACTTGATTCATCTGAGTAGCGATGTCGTAACCGTTCACAGTCGCCGATCCACCAGTTGGGGGAAACAACCCTACAGAAAATCAACGTTCTTAAAGTTTGAACATAATTATTTTGTAAAGGTTTTCTCTTCTAAGGACCATTACCAGTAAGCATGGACATTGTCGTTGTCTTTCCAGCTCCATTATGTCCGAGCAATGCTGTGATTTGTCCGTGATACATTTTTAGAGAAATTCCATTCACGGCCAATTTTCCTGTCCCATATTTCTTGCTCATATTTTGAACTGCAACTCCTGGAGTGATTCCGGAGGGTTCAGCCTCAAACCCGTGCGAAACTCTTTCCAATGGAATATTTGACATGGACGTTCTCCTCAACTGTCTTCGGCGTCGTTTACCATCAAACCAAGTTGACATCTTGCGAATTCAAGTAATAAAGTTTTGAAAAATTGAAATCGCGGGTTCATTTTGAAAGAAGGTTGATTTGAAAATAATGCATGCATTAGTTGGCATAATCATATAAACTTTTTAGAGAATATGCAAGCTGTCTATTTAGCCTGGAGAAGGTACCATTAGTAATAGGAACAAACTTAAATTCTATGTAAACCTACCATAAATATGTAGTACCAGGGCTTCCTGACCCCAAATTTAGATGGCACGACGTTTTCAACATAACAAGTGAGACACATGAAAACGATGATATCAACGACAAGCATGACACAAATGTGAGCAATAGAGAATCCATCTCCAGCACTATTTGGATGGAAAAAATACTTCCATTTGGAACCGATACCTAGAATGGTACGAATTCTGAATGAAATAGTCGGTTAATCTATTAATACAAAATGGTCCAATTCAAATCATGTGTACCTTTTCCTTCCAAACCGCACAATACTTTAATGGCCCAATGCAAAGCCATATTTGGAGCCAAACAGGACGCCATTTTTTTGAATAGAGATAAAGTTCGGTATTTTTCTTCCAACGGTTTGTAGATCGCGTAGTAGGATAGAAGCCAAGCCACAATTCCAACTGTCGTAGCAATTGTAGCTGTTTTCCAGGAAAATGAAATATTTATTAGTACATGTGATTTGACATTTGCGATAGATCGAATAAACTTTGCCGAATTTCGGTGTATGTATAGTTTTCGGCCTTAGACAGACTGCAACTATTTTGTACATATTTCCTTCTGGGAACGAAAACATTTTGGGCATGAACGAATATTTGGTACCACGAAAATGCACGACGGTCTGATTTAGCTTTCTAAATAGTACCAAAGAAACATTGCTGATAATTGAACTTACGTCTATCAGTGAATGCTGTGATGAAGAAAATGAACGCACTGGCAGCCATGATGTAAAGGAACAATACGAACCACCAAAGTGAAAAATCACCCTGAAGAATGACAGGACCACTAAGGTCACTGAAAGTAATGAACATGAGTCCAACGACAATTGTGACAGAAATCATGAGAATTAATATGGAGTTCAACATCCAACCCAACCAATGCATCCAATTCGGAAGTCCCATTAATTTCATTAGTTCCTGTTAGAAAAAAATAAACATTCCATGGGAATACATTTTAGAGAATTGAATTGTAAGCAAGTTTATTTCCGACGTCATAACTTCATAATGAATTTGACCTAGTACGACTGCGACTCTTACCTTGATTCCGGTCTCTTTCTCAGAAACGACACTTTTCGTGATTGAAGGGACAATGAAAATGAAGCCAAGGATTAAAAATTGTGGCATGATCACATTGTAAAATTCTGTAAAGTCCGATACTTTTGTGTAGGCTGGATATGGAAATGCTTGAGAGATTATCTGTCAAGGAACATTTAATTAAGTTCATTAATCCCATTTTAATTCATCAATATTCTAGAGTCATTGTCATCACCTCATGTTCCGAAGTTCGGTTCGTCAAAAAATTAATCAAAGTTTTGTCCATCATGACTTGGAGACCAGAAAATCCAGTGTTCAAATATGTGACAGTGTTTTCTAATTTTCAAATAAGATATAAAATTAGAACACGGGTTGATTAAAGACGAATTCGTTCTATCGGGAAGTCCATAACTGTTTACTCCGCTGCACCAGTAGTTTAGTGAGAAATACATTTCGTAAATAATTTTTTTTGAGTTGTAGAGAACTCCGGTCTAGGCGGTAGGAGGCTGAAGTGTGTTAAAGTAAAAAGTTATGAACCACCCCCTGTGTGTCTAAATCGACAGAAAAATTGAATAAAGTACCCAGTTCAGGTCCAGGGAACTGAAATGAGGCGAATAAGTCCTTTGTGTACATCGAGTATGTTGGAATTCGGATTTTATAGGAAATTTTGTGACCCTCTGGAAATCCACCCGTCTCATAATTGTCGTCCACACCTTCATCAAAAATAATTGCGGCTTTGATCTCTGGAATGGCATATGTGTCGTTGATACTCGCTGTGGCAATATAAGTCTGAATTTCTTCTTCCGAGTCAAATCCACGGAGAACTGTAAAAAAATCATCACACATAATGTGAAAATTTGGTACAATAAAAGCCCATATGACTACGATTTTCAGAAGACAAAATTAAACTACACCTGCGGTTAGACAAACATCTGTATTCTATAAAAGTAGTAATTTTTCAAAATCAGAATCTTCTGAGTGGTCATAAAGAATGTCATCTCGCTAAGAATTTCAGTGAAAATCCATGAAATAAACCGAAATCTATTCAGATGTAATTGAAATTTAAGCTGGTTAGTGATATCGAATATTGAATCTCCAAATATAAAATTTTAACCAGGGCCGAGACAGCGTAGTAGTATGGGATTCCATTTGTTCCCTCTTGGACAGGGTTCGACTCCCCAGGTCTGGTATATCGCAGTTCAACTTCCCGCTTAGTGTTGGGTTTTTACCACTTTCACTTTCGTAAATCGGTAAAGGGCTCTAATGGGGTAGGAAAGTCGGGTACCACGAGGATACCCAATGATGGTTGAAAAGATATTGGGCGAAATGTGGCAAGAGAGCAGTAATGCATTAGTCAAAATGAGGTGAATTCCGAACCCGCATAGATAAGCCATTATTTACCAAAGAAAGTGTGATTATCTGAATTCTGTCTTCGCACAAAAGTCCAGAGTATAAACGCCAGTATTTCTTTTGTATTCGATTTAATATTGACGGATTTGTGTGAATACATAAAATGTAATTTGAATTCCAAAATATTGGTTTGGTCCAATTTCTTCATTACATTGTGTCATTGACTCATCACTACGATTAAAAATGTAAAAGTAATAATTTTCAGAACATTCCAAACAATACAGGCGCCAAGAAATTAGTGCCTTTGCAGCATTTTTCGGATAGCAGATTTAATGAAGGACATAAAATTATTTTAAAAACAAGTAAACAACGCATTTTAATTCAGTGAGTCTTCAAGATTTATTTTTGTTGAATTTAATGACCCATTGTTAAGTTGATACCATAAAACAAAAACCAATAAAATATGTCCTGCTATTCCGATGACGACAGTTAGATTTCTGAAATCGAATTCTCAAAAAATGACAGAGTACACACCTAAAGTTCAATCTTTACCGGTACATGTGTCCGCAAATAATAGAGGGTGGTAGAAACCAATTCATTCATTCAGCTGGAGATTGCATATGAAAGATAAATTTGTGGGATTCCCAGGAAGATAAAAAGTACAAGCAATATTGCAAAATACATCGCTATAACCATGTGGATGACGTATACGACTGACTGACATTGACCATAAATGAGCTGAGAAAATTTTTAAACTAACACTTTTGCTTACGTACAATTCTTGGGCGAATAATCGTAAGAAAAACTGGATGCCCATGACCAGACCTGTACCAGGTGAAAAAAGGTGAGCGAGCGTTGAGTTTATTACAACAACAATTATTATCAAGATTGTAATGAAAAGCACACAACCTAAACCTAATTATGCTTTGAATCAGGAGTAAATATTTCTCAGAAATCTGAAAATTCCCTTGGCTTACTTGCTTCGCAAGTAATAAACTAATTAAGGGCTCTGATGTATCCTGAATTTAAACACCTGTCGTAGTACGAATTTTGTGTTTAATGGAATTTTACCGGTTTTAATTTAAAGGATGAGTTGAGTTTTTCAGAAATTAGGTTCTGGTTGGAATATTTCCAAAATGTGGCCACTGATTTTTGAGAATTCTTTGGTTGATTTTTCTTAGAAACACTACTTTTAACCCCGTTTGACTTCACATGTGAATTTTTATTGTTGTAATGTTATAAATTGATTTATCAGCAGGTGTTCAGGATTGTGACATGTCAACTAAACAGAACCTAAGTTCTTGGAGATGTACTCAAATGACAGTTCGAAGAGTGACCAGCTCATTAGACATAACCTTCTCGGCTAAAATACGAAGAAATGTATCATTTGCATTTGAGCTGTCTATGTATATCATTGAGGTCAAGACAATCGAATCATATTATTGAATTTTAATTTTGCAGTCGTTCTACCTGCCAAGTTCAACAAAATAGTCACTCGCTCAGGGTTGAACCTAATTGCATAGTGCCAAACTGACCCCGAGCAGAGTGTCATGAGTTCCATAAGCATGTAATTTTCGAGGTTAACAATTTTCAAAACCATACTCTACTGTAATTATATAAAGATGTCTCTTCACATTTTTAATAAATGTTCTCCAATTTGGCTGGAAAATGTAATCAAACAAGTCGAGGTGTCTTATTGAATCATTTCTCTTGTCTTATGGTTATAACTATTTGAAACATCAACACGATTTTCCTTACCGTTTAAAGAAAAATTAGTGGTATTCTCACTTATACTGGAAACAAATTATACTCTCGAATCACATACATTTTTATTTTCATTCTCTACGTATTTCAATCTATCTAAATGGAATCATCGACCTCATTTCAGTTTAATTGTATCGAATAAGCTGGGCCGGACCATTTGTACAAACTTAATTGCAATGCTACGTGCCTTCCTAATTTTTAATCTCGATTAGTTTCATTTTCTGGGAACGAAATTGAGATACACATCTCATTTGATTTTTTCATTGAACGTGTGGGCAATGGCTTTCAATGTTTTGCTGTCATGAATGATATTAATGGACGACATTGGCAAAAACAATCAATAAAATTTATCTTTACAGAAACGGTCTCTCGATTTCCAACAAATAATTTAGGATGAAGGACATATATTTTCCAAATTTTCAAAAAATTCTGTTCAATATACTGATGCTCGTCACCCGACTAAAAACGACTGGAATAGTCAAATCAGTTTAAAAAAAAACAATTCTAGCAATCTGAATACGAAATATTCATTCGCAAAGTCAGTGGTCCGTCGTGGCGTGATGGTTTCCATGCCCTTCCCTACTACTAGAGGTACCATCAACCATCCTAAGACTCAATGAGAAGCATCCTATTTTACAAAATGTACTCAGCAATGATTTCTGACATTGACTCAGCCCTAAGCTGAATTTTAATTAATGTTCATTTTTCTTTAAATTAGAGCGTAGCAATTAAATCGTATTTCATTATTGCAATACATCCATATTTTCAATTAACTAAAGTGTTCTCTGATTATTATTGACCTGCAGAATTATTTAATAAAATATATTGGGAACATGGACGCCCATCATTTTACGCGTGTTCCAAATTTTCCTTGCACTTGTAATTTCTTCCTGTAGCGCTTCTAAAACTAATAGTTCTTCGTTATGATTGCATAACAAAAACTCAAGCCGGTTGGTCGGTACATCACAAACTATCATACAAACAAATATTTTCTCATAACCTTCGTGTTAAGTCATTATAGCAATTAAAACATAGAGCAAGCAGTTGACCTAATCAGCTATCATCAACAATATCTAAAATACGTGCGCATATGCACTTTTATGTACAGGGTTGACGCGACCTAACTTGTAAGTACTACGTACCTGATGTGAATTAAATAATTTCGATCTTACTTCTCATAAAAAACATTAAAGGCAGACGCAGAATGGAAGAACCTGACAATACTGACAAAGGGTAAAGGTGATTGAAATTGAAATGTAAGGAATCAGCACATTGTAGTTGGCAAAATGCAAGGTAATTTTTGTTGGAATTGCACAACGCACTATAACTACCTATATAATATTACGATCACATTTCCTGCATGCTTTCGGCCCATGAACAATTGTTGAGTAATCTAATCATCTAAGGTTCTAATGTTGTAGTTGTCCACCAAACAGCAAGTCTCTTTATGCTGTTTGACCTGACCTGGTGACGATTGGGTGTAATTTTGTGGCAGAAGGCAACCAATAATTAGTATTCCTAATGTCAATATGTCAGACTGCGTGGCCTAAATTAAAAATCATATTAACAAGTATGTTATATTCAGAAGATCGGGGCAAATGTTAAATATGGCAATGGTAGCTAATAAAATCTGAATTTTTAACTGCAAATATTAATATTCATGACAAAATAATTAATTATCATTCTTGATTAATTTTTTAGAACGGCTAGGATTAGATCAAATAATTTCTACGAGTGCCGGAAATATACTTATAGCTTATAGACACACAAAGAAATATTCCAATCCCCTAGAAATATTCTCCTGACTTTCTCGGAACAGCAGAAATTAATTTATAAAATATTTATTGTTTATAATAAATAATATAATTTATGATTATAATTTAAAAAGTCACACGCAGCAACAACTCCCTGTTTTTATAATATTCTCACTTAATTTATCATTAATGAACATATTTAAGTCAGGAACTCTGAAAGCGTAGTGAATCTCACTTATATTTATTTGTATGTACAAGAATAGCTTAAATAGACACTCAAGATCAGTAATAAAGATTTGAACAGTTTTTTCTCTAGTCTCGTTACAGAATCAATTCAATATGTAGTAAAATGCGATCGCATAATATTAAAACATGCGTTAATTTGTGTGCTCTCACCGTGTCAGTACAGCATTAGATTTAGCTATGGCTAACTGTACATTTCGCTCAAGATAATTTTGCAATTCATCCGTTTTAATACATAAGTATGTGTGCGCGTTGCGTCTTTGTACGATTCAACCCCACATTTAATGTACTTAACCTTTGCAACGCAACCCTGTCTGATTAAGAAATAAAAATCATGCTAGCCGATTTAAGTAACTTCCGTCAGTCAGTGCATAATATTTTTAAGAGACAAAAATCTCGCTAAATGGATTATGAACTTGCTATGATTTATGTTCACGTTATTCATATATTAACTTTGAGTGACTGTGAATGAGTGAAAAACTTTCAATTTCCCAGGAAATTAACAATTTCAATGTTATTTAAAAGTTGACAATTTTTTGAATGGTATTTATTGTTTGCTCATTTTTTAAATATTTATAATCTCAAAGGATCATTTATTCTCTTACTTTATAATAACATCAGTTAAGCTTTAGCAATAATGCACTAAATTACATTCTTAGTATTACGCGCACTCATCGCACTTAATGAGGTTTTCCATTAGCACAAGTGGACGTCTTTCAAATCAAGACGACCTTCTGGAGACAACATTTTTGGGAATTCTATTTACTGTACAAGCAAGTCGATTTTCTCAGAAAATTGAATTTACATATATTTACGAATATTTAATTTATATATTTATTTCTATCGAAGAGAACTTGGTTCAGAAAATTGATTATAAAATTTGCAGAAACATAAATAACTAGCCGGGCTGTTTAGACATCTACAGAGAATCCGAACTCGGAACATAATTTTCCGATTTTGTGCGTACGACGTACTTATGTTGTTTCTTGTTATTGATACGTCATTGTTTGATTATTGCATGACTTGGCCACAATCGAATGACATACACAGATGCCAATCCATTGTTTGATATGATATAAATCCCGTTTCAATTTAGACGTGGAAGTGCATTGTAGGTGAAAGTTGAATGAACGTTTCAAAATAAGAACTACGCATATACTAATACGTGACAAATCGAACACTCATCGTCTGTCAGTCAAATTTTTTACACTGCTGATTTACATCATCCAATGTCTCTTCCTTAATAGCCTTGCCCGGTTAGTCCCAGCGTGGTCGCTATATTAGGAAAGCTAAAGTGCTTCTTACAATGCTAACTGACACTCAACTTAGGACACAATAATAACGGGTTCGGGTGTAAATACTAAAAACTTTCTTCAGAACTTTGATTTTGTATATTATTTCTGCTCTGACTAGTTTTTCAAAAGATTCAACTGAAATTTTGAACTTAATATTTAGAAAATATTCTCCTTAATTGGCAGTCACCGGTTAGGCATCGCCAATAAATTTAGGGTTTTTTTCTCAGTGGTCAGAATGTAATGACACACTTTCAAGGAGCGCACGAATTACAATTGACTCTTCGACATGGAATTTTAAGGGTAACTTTAACAAAATTTCGAGGTAAATAAATAAAATGATAAATCATTAGAGTTTAAAGAAACAATTATTAATAATCTGAGGTCATTAGATTTTTAGATTTATGTATAAATTTTAACAAAATAGATATAATAGGTATAATTGTACACCCTGGCGAGTATGCAGTAAAGAAGAAGAAATGTTCTATCTGGTTTACCCTAGTAATTTTGTAATAAATTTATGGTATGAGAATTTTCTGTCAAGCTTAATATTATAAAAATATGCATTTCATAACTATTTGATATCTTGTGAAGTTTCATGTAGTCTGAACTCATTAACCATGTGTTAAGATTATGAAATGCAAGAATGATTCCCAAGCAGAGAAGTGTTAGCCTGCCCGTTAATTGTCAAGAGTGATACATATTACCCAAGCTCAACTACCACGACAATAGAATCGTGGAAAGTTTCACTTTCATAAACCATTTTTAATTCTCTTTTGCGTGAAAATTTGTATTGTTGTTCAGAAGATTTACTGAGATCTAAGTCAAGTTTGACGAATCGACAACATTGAATTTCCCCAAATTCATTGCCATTGTTATTGTTTTGACGGGAAAATAAAACTCCGTTGCGTCATGGATGGAGCCACAATTTGCTAATTGACAAATTAATGACATTCATCTTAATTAAAATCTCAATTCAGTGCTTATAACAATGCCTAGAACTGAGAGCAAGTTAACTGCGTAATTGTGATTGCAGTAGAAACACGGCTTGGTTCTCCAGATAAAATTTCATTGTCTAGGTTTGATAAACTGGTTTTTTACCGGCAATTTCTTCTGGTTAAATAAAAGTGCTGGGCAATTCACAACAATTTATGGTACTGATTCTGTTATTTGATAAAATTTCCGCTAAGTTATAGTTTTAAGAATTGGATTTTTTAAAATTTGCCAACCCACGGGTAATTTATTGTTTTATTTAGCCACCCACATATGAGTTGATTCAAAATCTGCCAAGGTTAATTAGTAAAGGCTATGAACATCCCTGTACATAATACGAGCAGTCAAGGCCGGACTTTTAAGGATTTATTTTTCCTGGTTTTTTAGAGTATTTTTTTTAGTTCTTGGATGATCTGCCGACAAAACTGTTTGCTAAGATCAGAGTTTTCCTCTCATAGGTTTACACAGAATTGACTTTAAAACTTCAATGTTTCCTCAATATATTGTAGAAAAAACTAACCTAATAAAATAATGCTTACTAAGAATAATTACTTCCTCAAAAATTAATGTAATACGTGTGCGGAATCATTTCAATTGAAAGAAATATTTACTTCGTTCGGGAATTCCGGATACGTTACGAAAAATTGAGCGCCCTCGATATATGCCTATTGCAAAAAATCAGCAAATTGTAACAATATTCCGATTTGCGTAAAACTATTTAACGGAGCAGTTTTGCTGGATTTTACTTCTCCGGAGTAGTACAACAACGAAGTACATATTTTGAAAGTGGATTTTTGTAAATTCCATCTAAGTTTCATCATTGATTTCAATATTTCTTGAGAACCTTGAGATATGCACAAATAAGGAAGGTCCAAAACCAGGAAAAGATTAATCCTATTACACCGATTATGTGAATGGGTTAAACTACTGAATGACTTTTGCTACAATTTTGGGTACTTTTAAAGGAAAACAACGACGAATTGCAAATTAAATTGCAAAAAATGTACAACTTGAACTTTAGAACTGAAATTTACTATTGCATTGCTAATAAGTTGCGAGAATCCATTGCCCTAGTTTCTTGAAAAGAAGTCCATTGACTTCACGTGGATTTCTGCTTGCATGCACGCACGGTTTGTAAATTATTGTAGATTTTCCTTTAACAAGTATGTACATAGTAGTTCTAGACATTAATTCTATTACAAAAGTATAAGAAAGAATGAACTTACCAACTACTTCGTTGTTTAATCTTAGCCTTAGGTCAGTCATCAATGTCGTTGTCAAATTATTCACCGGGCTATATGCAAGGATACATTCGTCACAAGTGAGTTGGATATTTGTATGAGCAGTCATGTCCTTCAAAACCAAACACAGAGTTAAAATTTGGACCGAAATTAAAAACAATATTGACCGGGTGTCAATAGTTGACCATTGAAGATTAGTCTTGCGATTATGTTAATTGTCTCATACTAAAAAATGCATAGTAATTGGAAGTTCATCCAATCACAATTTGACATTCTTATTTTTAAAATCAAAACATTTTGTAAACGTCAGAACATTTTCTGTGTGACATAAATTCTCTTTGGCACAGATTGACTATATTCGAGTTCAATTATATAGTGAACTGTAAGATTATTTGAACGTAGACAAAAGAAAACATATTCAATATTTCAAATTCTTTATGCAACATGATCGTAATAAATAACAGAAATACAATAAAAATTCGTTAAGATTTGCTCATAGCGCACCACTTTAATTAAATTTTGCTAACTTGCGTGAACAGAATCTGATTGCAAAAGAAAAATTATGAATTATAAAATGTGCATATGTAATACAACACACTCATAAATAATTTACGCTGACTCCCTCGTCACGTACACAAACAGAAGGATGCTACTTGTTGCAAAATTGTGTCATCTGTCGTGACGGATTAATTTCGCAATCCAATTTTTCTAATTTTAGCATTTCCAAAGTTGTGAGAATGAAAATGAAATTAATATTATATAAAAATTAATATTATTATTCATTTTTTCTTCTTACACTCTCCCCATTGACGAGGAATTCTGTGTTGCTCTTGATATGAGTGATAGCTCCATCCTTAATGGCCGTTCGTAAAAATGCCAAAACAATGGCCAAAAATGTTGGTAAAAGAATTTCTGCTGCAGTGATAAGATATTGTCTCCGACGGAACAACAAATTTTTCCATAAAAGTAACATAAGTTGTCGAAAAAAATTTGAGTACACTTTTTTCACTCCTCTATCCCCCTTCATTTTGATGATTTTTGGAGATTTCAAACAAATTCCAACTTTTTAATTGATAATATCAAAATTTCACCGGAAATCACTTTATTAATTTATTAAATTAATGTACACATGGCACAGGCACGAGCAAGAAAGCGAGCACGCTGTCGCATTCACTGATTTATTCTTCGGAGCAATTTTAGTATTGAAGACGCTTCAGTACGACTAGTCCATTTGGAGCACAACAGTCGATTTAAATATAATGTGTCCAGGATAGTCTGGAATTTAATTTTCCAGTAACGCTGACTAATGTATTTAACCTAATTCTTGGAAATTAGCAATAATTTACTTAATTCAGACACAAATCCAAATGTCCTACTAACTAATCAGGAAGAGAAGACAAAAAATTTGACTTGACTGACTCTTCACAACTTGTTCATCCGTCTGAATGAAATGCAAAATGTGTGAAGTCAACATAGAATGATTGCGATTTATTCAGCAGTATTCATTTTCCTTTGCTGTTAGATGTTGGTGTGCAAAGAAAAAAACAAAGTTGGAATGCAAAAACAACCAACATGCAATGGTCAATGTGAGGCAGTGAAGTTAGTGCGAAAGTCCACAGGTAGATACACACAGTAATTACTAGAACTTTGGAATTGATGCACGTGTAAAGCAAAAGTAACATAGTATAGAAAAATTGTTGACCACCCCAAGGAGTCGCAAAAACTCCTGAAAAAATTCTAACAAAACTTGCTTTTGGCTCAAAACCCCAGTCAACCATATCAGCAACCTTGTGTATGACGGCAAGACTCGTCCAAATTCCGAAGGCCGACTCTGTATTAAAAGTAACAATCGTAATAGTAAGAGGAAAAGTAATTCTCGTGGGAAACAAAGTCATCAAGATATGCAATGTAATGCGAAGTATTATCAGATAGATTAAATACATCAGTAAAATAACCTCAGGAAACGTTAAATTTGAATTGTGCACAAATAAGATTATTCAAATGAGTTTAATTCTTAAATGACATAATTTACTGTCTTTATACAAAAGTTCAATATGCCCAGCCCAAAGTCCAATGGCTCCCATAAGATCCGATCGCTCATCTGGTAAGATTCTGGAGTTCCAGGCAATTAGCACTGTAAATGTAAGATGAGTGTAATCAATCCAATATTGTCCAGTGAGTTCAGTTGAGCGTCCAATCGGATTACTATATTCGCTTATGTATCACTGAACTATTAATCTCTAATTAGCAAGTCCATTGCAGCATGATGGTATGGCTGGCCCATTCTGTCTCGCTGTGCTGGGGTTCGATTCCTTGGACTTGCACTCCCGGTGGTTGCTTTAAAGAAGTTTTTTCCACTGGTTTTTCCAACTACTAGATGGTACCTACGTTGTACGTCTCTAGGCCAAATGGGAAGCAACCCAAAAATACGCGATGATGTTTGATTCGGCCTCAGCGGCTATGTCAATTAATTTGGGTGTATTTCTTAATTAATCTCTGATTTGTTAATGGAGCTAACTGGATTTATGTCTACAGAACTGAGAAATAGTAAACAAAATGTCCAGAGGTCATTAAGGACAGGTATTGCCCTGATCTTGATGAAATTCCCTAAAATAAATAATTGAAGGAAGAAGCTGTCTACGATTGAAAATATACCGGTATAATGTCTGCATACGCATTTTGTAATCGTAGATACTTGTGATAATGGGTGGTTCACAAATGATAACCTCTCCTCTTTGTCATCATCTTCTTTGCAGACTTAAAGGACACTGACTCAAGTAACACTGCCTACATTCTTTAGTGAATTTTGTAAATATTAGACATAATGCTAAACTAATAATATTTTAGTTGCGTAAATAGCATACAGAAATTTTTAGGCTCTGGATTCAATGATTTTGAACCACCATGTACAATCTTGCAGTTTTATACTATAGGTGGGAGGACGAGGAGAGATGACTGAAGTGTTACAAGAACTGCCGTAAGAGACTTATTGTAAAATTAGGTATTTTTTAACAGAAATCCTGCTCGAAGTCTCTATTTAAATAATTAATTTAATGTAATATTTATAAACAAAATTATTTATAATCCATACTCGAATATCGAATTGAATAAGTGGACCCTCAAACACAATTTTGTTGCAGGAGTGTCAGATTAGTGGACCAAGTTTTCAGTTGTTAAGGAAAAAATAATTTTTTCAAAATATTTGCCCTTAAAACCATTTTTTGGCATAAATGATTTAGAATGGTGTTTCCTGATTTTAACAAACAGTATAACTTTTAAAAGAAATGAGAAATGGGTCAGAAGCGAAAACACGTAAACATTGGATTAATTTGAGTTCTTATGGTACATTCCAACGCGATTAAAATGATCAATCCAGACGTTTCAATCGTATGTCCCTTGGATTGTTGGATTGACTTTATTCAATGTTAGTTTGAATTTATCAGCCGAAACAATGCAGAATCCAAAATTTGCACGAACTATTACTTATTTGGGTTGCACGGAAATTCTTTAAGCCAAATAGACAACTTTTTGAATATTTTCGAAGCATAAAAAGAAGACAACTATGTATGCTCTATAGACTTCAACTTTCATCATGCATTGACTTTTGAGAAAGGTCAAATCTCTGTAATGTCGAACACTAGAAGTATTCTGTGGGTTAACTGGAAGATATTGGGCTGTCAGAAGATATCTGTACATTTTACTCACGTCCTGTTGTATTCATTAAAAATACTTATTTAAATACTTTATCTTTTAACAACCATTTTTAAAAGCTAACTTGAAGAGGTCAATAACAGCTACATAGGTTGAAGGCTTCAAACTGTAGAAATATACAACTGAGGATGTAAAATATCAACTAGATCTCATGTAGGAGCTCAAATGTTTTTCTAAAAATTGAATCGCTTTGAAACTAGCTACAAAATTGTCCCTATAAAGACAAATATTTTGAAGAGTTGTCGAATAATTCGTTTGTTTGCGCAAAAGCATTAATGCTTAAGGTAATGCCGATATTTTCTTGAATTCCAGAAAGTCAGCTAGTTAGGTCGAGCGTTTCCTTTAGCAATAATACAGTGTGTTTCAAAATTTTTGCTTTCTTTGTGTTTCAGGCTACGTTTATTTTATTAATTCCAGTTAAGGCGAAGGAGGTATAAAAAGTATAATGAAGATTGTAATAATTGCGGATACTGGATGATCTAAAGTATATAGAAATGAAATGTCATAATTATCAAAATACAAATGTACTAATTTTACCCACATACAAGTAGTTTTTCCAATACTTTATTTCTTTTTTCTACACGCGTATTGTCCATGATTATTTCAACTTTTATAGAAAAAAATCTAGACTTCAAGGCAACCCTAGTCTGGTATTTATCCTTCCTCGAAAAGAACCTGTTTCGCTTTTACGAGGAGACGCTACATGTATTATCAGATTATCAGAACATTCAAACAGAAAAACAATTTCTGCTTAAATTGGTCCAATCTTCTGGTAGTCAAACTTGACCAGCAACAACTTGAAATACTGAAACCGGTTCTGAGACAACAAACAGGAATTAAATCGCGTCTTTGAGACCATTATTGTTAACTTTTTAACGTTTAATATGAATTGCTCGGGCTGTACCTATACAGGAAAGCTGTACATAAAAATCCCGGACTTAATTCCCTGTGAGCACGAAGAAGGGTTAATACCCGGAAATCTTAAAATTCGCATTTCTGAGAAAATGGATGAGTCATATTTGTTAGAACTTGAAGTGGTGCGTTCAGGGTCGATTGCGCAACTGGTCTTGATCAAAGCGCCTTTTCGATCTTTCATTTTTGCAATTTTGTGGATTCGCAGTATTAAAATTCCCGTCGCTTCCGAGATAAAAGGCTGTGGCAAATTTCTGACCCAACATTCGGGTTTCTGACAGACTGGCATACAAACACGAAAAGCCAAGACTACTTTTTGTTAGGCAATACGTAAAAGTAATTTATTAATTGAGACTCTCCGATCCACACGATAAGATTTTCTTAATATAATGGTCAATATATTTGCATGTTTGGCCTGGGAACTCAATAGCAAGGAAACACACAGGTACCGATACTTCAAAGCAATTACTCGGAGAGACTATTAGAAAAAAAAACTAATTTGTTTTAACACCAACTCCTCTTAAACTTTACTGGATTGGGCTTTGTTCTGGAATATTCGATGAAGGGTGCTGGAAAGTGCTGGAAAGAGAAAAATCAAGGTTAAGTGTGACATTTTAATGACTGAAGGAATATGGAATAATATGAGAAATTTGCTTATTCTTAGGGAAATCGGAGCCCGTAGAGAACAATTCATTAAAAGTACACGACTTTTGAGCAATAATTTGTTTTATATTCACACAGGATACAATAATTGTATCCTGCTCTGTGTCCTTGAATTTACAATAATTATTATTGTAAATTCAATAACAATTATCATGTTGAATTGGTAGTGAAGCAGACCATTTATTTAACGGAAATATCGTGTGTATGCGCGCACTAGGTCAGAATCGAATCTGTTAGCTTAGCATTTATCAGCAAAATCTATCCAAATTGTTTTCATCAATTTTTCAAGTAATTGGCGGTTTTAGATGTAATAATAGCGCACAAACAGCCTTATGCAGAAGTCCTGCAGGAGCCCTTGAAAATGATGACCAAGACCAAGTCTTTGGTTCTCACAAGAATTTTTTTTTGTGTTAGCAGGAACATTTAAGTGTTTTAAGAAAATATTTTGACCAATGTAATGTCCTAAACGAGCAAATTACTCACTCTAATAATGTTGTTAGAAATAATTGCATATAGTTTAAACTGAAATTTCCTAACTATCGTTTAAGAAATTAATTCGATGTGAATATTCGCGATCAATACCAGAGAATACAGAGTTCACGCGATTGAGGTTCTGATGTTCTGTATTCTCGCTTCATCACGGGGAGAAAAAGAAAATTGTATTATGACATATTGAATTGGAGTTCAATTGTAAAGTAACAGAACAATTCTTTACCAAAAAATAAAAAAACGACTTCTTTCGACATAAACCTCATGGTAGCAATTTTAATGCACACGAGCTTGCCTACAAAAAATGATACTTCTTACTGACACAAATATATTTTTTCGATTTTCCTGGACATCGCATTCTTGTAAAACAGGTTTCATTCCATTAAATAATAGTATGGCTTTCTATACAATTTTTTTGTAATAATCGGCTAGCCGGAAAACAAGTTTTGAAATCAATAAGGAATGACAGTGATTCCTGTGGTCAAGTTATTATGTAATAATTTTAATGTCAGCCTACTTAAACGTAAACGAGTACTTAAAAATTGAGCCAGAAAATTTTTAAATTCTTAAAGTCTAGATTAAACGATTTTGTTTCTAGAAGTATATTTTACCATTTCCGTATCGTCTACAAATGGCACAAAGGAAACTATGTTGCATTCCTTCTACCTGCCTTCAGTTATGTTTTTACAGTAATTAGTTAGATTTCTTAATCCACGTGGGTGCCAGACATAGAAACTATTTCCATATTCTCAAGGTTTCAATATGTCAGTCAAATCACGAATTGATTGAAGGTTTGTCATTTTTTCGGCGACGTGTTTGCATAATATTTTGTTACGTAAACACGCAACTGGGAAATGGTTTGCTGCATTTGTCTTCGAACTTGCTGATTTTTGTACGATTTCCCTTCTCAGAACATTTCTCGAGGTTACCAGCCTGAGTATCAGCAATCAACGATATATGCCTGACAAACAAAGCTGAGGATTTTTCGCACACATGGACAAATAATTGTTGTAATTAATTATAATTTGGTATTGCAAACTAAATAAAAATTGTGCATGTGTTTCCCATGAAATCATTTATTACTTTGTATGTTATCAGCGATATGAATAAACCTCACACAATAATTGTGTGAAATAGTAAATTCATAATTAAAATTACAACTGAAAGATTTTTAAAAATATGGAGATCTGGAATTTAAATAAAAATTGTGCATGTGTTTCCCATGAAATCATTTATTACTTATGTTATCAGCGATATGAATAAACCTCACACAATAATTGTATGAAATAGTAACTTCTTAATTAAAATTACAACTGAAGAATTTTTAAAAATATGGAGATCTGGAATTGGTACATATGTATTTATATTGCAATTAAAACGGTCTCCTTTCTTGATATTTAAGTACGGGATGTAACGCTGTTATAAAACAGGGGTCACAATCAATGTGTTCAAAATACAGATCTACATAAAAACAACTTAAAAATTTGAATCTTTAATTTCTATAGAAATTACCGCCGAATTTTTCTAACAATTGTGACGGGTCTATTATTTTCGTGAGTTCTGATTCTGTTACTCGCCTGTCGGTCGGGAACACTTTCAAAGCATACCTTGTCTGAGAGTCCATCACAGTCTTCACAATTTCCAATACCGGGAGTGCTATCCTTGGTACTGAAATTCACATTGTTAATTTAATATTACTTTGTATAAAATAGGGCTCATATGTACAGAAATTACCATTCAAGAGGATGATGCGGTAGAAATCCTGGACGTGATACTTTCGGTATGTTCGTGTCCAATCCAAGTAAATCGAAACACCTAGTGGATAGACCAATACTAATACAGTAATTAACAAAAAATTTATTCAGAATTTTGCTTACATTGGGTGCAAACATGCTGTCTCAAATTAACTCCCAAAACGTCGACAATTAGTGTGGCTTTTGTAATTACGTTCCCAGTAGTATTTCTTGTCTGTAGGATTTTACTGTGCGTTGTTTCGAGAAATTTAGTAATTTGTCGTACGAGTTCCACCCGTTTGCCGGAAAGAATCACATCTCTGATATCCCATTTCACAGGATATAAGTATGCCACTGTACAGATACAGGCAAAAATGTGATCACAGTATATCATTTTTGTGTAGGGTTGTTCAAGCCGATTTACCACATACATCCGCAAATCAAACGCTGCAAATTTTCAGAAAATAATTGACGTATCGATTTTGTAGAGAATTTTATGTGGAATCCATGTAGGTCTTTAGTCCAACATAAAACTCCACACAGAATTGGTATATTCAACTCTTTAAGGAATCATCCCACAAGTTGGATTGATGTTTGTGGGTAGGGAGTTATGAACCACCTTGTACCTGGTCGTCCATTTCTATCAAAACCTTCGATTTGGTAAGGGTGGAGTCCCGGAAGCATTGTTTCATTCTGAATCATTTCAATATGATTCTTTTCCCTCCATTCTATTGTCTGCAATAATTATTTTACAGAATTAAACAATAGAGCTTTTGGATGTAAGACTCAGAAGAATTTGTACGATAGTATGCTTTGTTTCGTCCACGATCAACTCGTAGAATACTCCAGACAAATAATTTCATTCGTGTCCAGCCCAATATACTTACCTCAATTATTGCATCCTTCGTCTTTTTTGGGCTGTGTACAAAATAGAATTTAATCACAGTTATGAGCAGTACAGTGCTTTCATTTGATATTTTGAATAATTTTATTAAGTTTTAAGTTCCAAATTAGGGAATTTTCCTTTTTTAAAACCGCAGGATTTCTCAGCAGGCGACCACGTGTACAACAATGCCTTGTTTTTGTGAACCGAACCGAGTCGTGTTGAACAGAATTGGGGTTTTACTGTAACATAATAATATTAAATTGTAAACCTCTGAGGAAGTGAATGATGGATAAACCCTTCTTCGAGTAATCCTCGTAGGCTGAATCTCCGATTAAAGAACGCAGCCGAAAATGTCAAAATCACACTTCTTTAAATGCTCTTGACTGAGTTTTTATTGAAACGGAAAGTTCAGGCCATAATGTAAGTAACTCTACTTTGGCGAAAAGTGCTATAAAGTTAATTAGAAGTTAATACACGAAATTATTACCGCGTCTAGGGCTACTTGCTCATTTGGGATGTACGTGTTGTCATTGTCATATTGTCCATTCACAGAAATAAGAATAATTAGGAGTACACATATTTGCCTCACACCACAAAATAGAAACATGGCATGTGGTAAAAACATAACTTTTAATTTCAGATTAGTGCAGACTAATTGTCGACATCTATCATGATACTATTAATAAATTGAGATTTCTTAGGGCAGTATCACAACGCAACGCAGAACTATTTCTGAAGGACAGACAGTGTATAGAGCTCTTATGACTCATAGATAAAACGATCAATCTAAAATATAATCTAATGATGATTAACACGTGTAAAACTCATTTGTCAAATCCAACTATTAATTAAGAAATCCGAAGGACTGAGGACCGACTTCGGTCCAGGTGACGCTATTTTGTTCTGTACTGATCGAACGGCACGGAAAACCTGACTTTAAAGGTTTGTAGAACGACCTTACCAATCTTGGCCCCAAACATCGCGCGGAATAAACCCATTCTATTTTTAGAACATTTTAATTTACCGTCTCGCGAATGCAAGAAAACCACCTAAAGAGTTTTACTCAAACAAAAAAAATACAAATCTGGAGATAAGAAATCCGGTTATAATGTCCTTCAAATTAGACTCACACCTCGCCTCACATCTTTCCTCATTTCTTGCCAAATCGCAAATCAAATAGTTATATTCTGTACATCTGCAAAGGGATCAGTCGCGTGGAAAGAATGACTAAACAATTCTGGACGACCGGAAGGACAGATCATGTTAAAATCACTAACTGAAGGCCAAATTGTCTAATCAAATAATGTACACCGGAAGATAAATGTTTTGGAGCACAATAATTGACCAGCTCTAGTCTTTGTCCTACGTAATATTATTACTGAAACATTTTACAATCAAATTCTCACCAGAACAAGCAATTTTTCAAGTAAATCTTTCACATTAAAAAGTTGTTTTCCCGACTTGTTAATTAGGTTCCGGTCTCTGAGCAGAATCTTACTACCTCAGAAGCAATTATGCTTTTCAGGTTGCGAGAATCCTAAAAAAATCAATTTTCAGATTTATCCGTTTACAGTTATTCAGTGGAGGTTTTATCTCGGTGTACATAGAAGTCTTTTAGACGTTAGTAATTTTCGGTTAAAGTATATATATGATTTTCAGATATCTATCATGATTTAGCGTAATAACTACTACGATGACTTGATATTCGGCACATTGTACAGATATATAGGAAGATAATAGTTTTTTTTTATTCAGTCGAGCCTTGCAGAATTAACTGTTGTAAACATTCAAAACGTTTGAGTATTTTCTGTGTGCGTGCGAATTGGTGTTTGTTTCCACTCGGTGGTATGTGGAACATTGTTTTAGAGACTTTAGTTTCTTTAACTCCTTAGAAGTGATCCAGACCATTTCGGTCAGAGGGAAAACTCAATATAACGTAGCAGTAAAGGCAGTCTGTACCACCATTCTACAATTTTTAGTTTAATGATATTCTTTGCTTCTATCAATCTCTCAATCTGAAGGTAAATCCTTACTATAAATTGACTGACCTCTGGTATTGCATTTAGTATGAAATGTTTTAAATCGCGAATTCTTCAAGTTAGAATTTAGCTGGACTCTACATGTTCAGAGTTTCACATTACAACAGTGCATTTGGACTCAAAATCCCAATCATTTCAGTTGTGAATATAGCTGTGAATCTAGTTAGGTATATTGCATTGGAAATCTTCAAAATTGAATGATAATGAAGCTTTATTAGATTCAAAAACGTAAACATTGTTTTATTTTTCATGAATCGTGTTAAATTCTTATCCGAATGTGAAAACTTAAATAAGCATGAAAGTTTTAAATACAATATAATACGAATAAAATCAATGCAAGATATATATTATGTTATTATGTGCTTAGATCAATGCTTTATTTTCTACTTCAATTCGCCACCATATTTAATTAAGAGTTGGGATGGGCGTATTATTTTACTCAATTCAGACTTCAATTCTTGCTTGTCAGATGCATACACTTTCAGAGCTTTCCTCATTTGAGGGTCCATTGCAACTTTCAAAATTTCTACCACCGGGTGTGCAATCCTCGGCACTGAAATTATTTGACGTTGTTATTATCATTAGATAAATATATGGTTCGATTTAAAATAATGTATTATCAAATATACCATTTAACCAGATTATGTGACCAAAATCCTGAATATAGTATCTGAAGTACGTCCGCATCCAATCCAAGTACAGAGAAATACCTGAAAAATTTGTATTTCGTGACTTTGTACTTTTCGACAATGGTTAATATTGTATCTACATATCTCATGACTTAACTAATTATGAATTGGATTTTCTTTAAGACTAATGGCTATGTTTTACTATATATTGGTTACTGTATTTTGTGATTTACTGTAATTTTGTGATCTAAAATTGTTTGAAATGATCAAGAGAGGACGGACAGGATGAAGTCAACATTTTATTATAATCATTGATTGCTACTGTAATTAGGCATTTTCTAAAATTCAAAATCTTAATTAAGACTAGTTGGGCAGTCGGAATCAATTGTCACCTACTGATAATTCAACGTTTCATTTTTGATGTTAATATCGTGTGGGATATGATTTTTGATGACTTAAATAAACATACATCCAATCCAAAATCCAAGTCAAAATAATTATTGATTTAACTTAACATGTTAATTTTAATTTCTTACATTGTATACACGCATGTTGTCTCAAATTATATCCTTCTGCGTCTACGATACAGGTGGCTTGTGTGACAGCGTTCTCTGTAGAATTTCCGGCCCTGAGAATTCTGCTGTGTGTGATTTCAAGAAATCGAATGAAATATCGTTGTAGATCATTTCGTTTACCAGATAAAATCAATCCTCGAACATCCCATCGAGGAATGCTTAAGTACACAACTGGTCTGTCTTTTCGATCTACACCTCTGACTTGGTAAGGATAAATTCCTGGAAGTAATGTTTCGTTTTCAATATTGTCAATACGATTAGTTTTCCTCCACTCGATTGCCTGGAGTCAAAATAGGTAAACATTGTGAATAATTGAAAGACATATCGTATATCAAAATAATTAAAATTGGAACTATCAGAGCACATAAACTGATTTGGTCATCTTGATCGATTTTATAAGATTTATTTTTTTGGCATAATTTAAAAAGGATTACACGATAATTGTGTGATATTTTGCTTACCTCCAATATCGCTCTATTTGTGCTTTCAGCATTCAAATTCTTGGCTATATGAAATATAAACATACAGTGTTAAATATCTGGAGTTTTCTTTTCTAAAATAATAACCAACATTCTTAACCCAGATGTTAGTTTCGACCGGTAGGATGAAGGGCACCACTAGCCATATTTAGGAAAAGATGCGGTTGGATTTGGCTGGATTATTCTTGTAGCCCATTACATGCTGAACAACTGTTACCCGAAAAGTATATTATACGAAGCATGTGCTACCCCTGGCCCTGAGTTGTCATTCTTTGGATTTTAAATTAAGTGAAAGTATTAAGCTTTTGCAAGCATCCAACAAAAATGCATTGAGCCAATATTTAGTACGGTCATTAAACTTCAGATTTCAAGGTAATATGCCCACAATATTGTTGAAGATAATTTAGTTCTCGATATTAACCTCGAAGAAAGTGAATGATCGTGAATCCTTTGTTCTTGTAATCATCAAATGCAGCATCCCCAACCAGATTACGTAACTGAAAATTTCAAAACCGAAAAGAAATTTAAATGCGGAAATATTACCTTAAATAATTCGATAAGGTAAAAATATTTACCTTATCGATGGCTTCCAGCTCGTCGGATGTAAATACGTTGTCATCATCTTGCCCACTTACATAATTAATAGAAACGATAAAAACTAATGTAACAAGACTAGCTCTAGTAAAAAACATAATATAAGTAAAAAAAATACTGCCTTTATGCTGTGTGAATTACTTTATAGTCTTAATCACACACACACACCTATCAAACTGAACTCATGTATAATACTAGAAATGTTGTATTTTATTTCAGCACTTCCACTTCTTGCCCTTGAGTATCTCGTAATTAATTTTCCAGTCGAAAACACAATTTTGAAGGACAACGAGAAAGCACGATTGATAGAATAAAACTATATGAGTTTATAAAGGAATCACATAATGTTACGTGTATTAATTTTGATTGGCACTAGTCAAAATTATCTTTCAAATCCACCGTGTAATTAACGAAGTAACAGGGTTAGAATTATTATAGAATTAAATGAGTAGCTTCTGGATTACAGCATCTAAGGTGGCCATTCCACTATTAAAATTCGCTGCACATGGCACCGCTGACGAACATTAAGGTAAAAATCGGTATAAAAAGATAGATTTTTGAACGGTTTATCGAGTAAAACAGGCCCAAAATATTTATTTTCGAAAATCTACCGATGCTAACTATACTTTCGGTTACTGAAATATTATTCGACAGTTTTGGCAAAAGTTGATTTCACTTCAAGACGGCAGTTTTCTTCTGAATCCCCATCTTCAGTGTTCATTTTTAAACTGAATTAAAGCATGGCCTTTTTATTCCGACGGATTTCGTGTATTTATAAGGTGAAACTAAACTAAGAAGTCTGAAATATAAATGGAGTGTCGACTCAAATCTAAATGTTATTTATGTCTGTCCGTTTTCTTTTCTATCGTGTCTAGTCGAATATTATGCATTTGCTCTATATTGGGCATCACATTAATTGTCTGTCATTGTAAGGTATTCTTCAGGCTCGAGTATACGTAAATAACTTAATATCTTCAATGACATATCAGTTTGCAAATCATCAGACGAGCTGCCTCAATCTTATTTTCAATATGTAGTACATTGACATTTTCTTATAAACTGATGACTTTGTCTTCCTAACCGATAACACTGTAGAATATGACAAAGTCCTTTTTATTAAATGACCAGATTCAGGTGTTCGGCATTGACAATTTGTGGTTCTCTTTAGAGATATCTCTTATAAATACCCTGTCGATGATAAAATTAAATTCCAATGTCCACTATTTTCTTTTTTTGTTTCTTTTGACCGAATAAAAATATTCTGTTACAAAAACAACCATGTTAGCTGAGTAAGTCGATTAGGAATACTGTTCGCGAAGCCCGATCATAGTTTTATAGGTTTATATTCACTTGTTTTATTCCTACGTGAAATGTTGACGTCTTGAATTCAAAAGTTGGATCATTAAAATACATATTATATCCGATTTGAGCTGTATGATAAATGATGCACCCTTTCTCTTACTTTGAGAGCACGTATCTCAATTCACCCGGACCTCTTTATTTTCGCGGGGTAGGTCCATGTTATTTGTTTATTGTTGTGAGATTTCTTTAGAACGAGGGACCATTTGAGTTGTCATTTTAAAAAGTAAAATTCATTGACAGCTGCACTTGGCGGACGAATAAATTTTAATATTTGAGTCTATTAATGACAAACAAGTAACGTAGTGTGCTAGATCGAGTTGAAAAATATGAGCACAGAAGCTTGTGCATTGGGTGACGACGTTTTCTCTGTAGAGAAAATTGAAAAGAAAAGAATTAGAAAGGTGATAATTTTGAGTATTTTTATTGTTAGGGAAAATTGTATTCTGGATTAATACATAGTAATGAACATTCGAGTGAAAGTGCGAGATAAAATTCCACAATTGGGATTTTCTCTGGGTTGAATCGCCATAATTTTATTCTAATATAACGATGCAATAGCGATATTTTCTTCCCACGTCGAATTTCGTTGCACTCTAATCCTGATTTAGACCTCCACATAACAATTCGCATATAATTTAGGAGTTGCAGGATAAACACAAGTTTGACATATGTGTTTTTTTTAGAAATGATTCATGACCTAAAAAATGAGTTAATGTAATAAATGAAGGACACCGTACTAAATAATACTGAATTTGTATTAAATTGTCTACAAAAATAATAGGTTTGGCTCACTCGGAATGCGAAGAGTACATCCGTCAAGATAGAATAATTACTATATTACGATGATTTTCGATAACGACAACATTTAGTTTTTTACTGCACTTATATTGATCGAAATTAATTTTACTTGTCGATTTTGTATTGGTTGTCACACTTGAATAATTAAATAGGAGTTAATTTATTCCAGCCAATAATTTCACTTGGTCTCGCCAAGTTTAGTTCATTGGATTGGATTGGATGTATATTTATTTAAGTCATCAAAAATCATAGCCCACACAACATAACATAAAAATGAAACATTGATTTATCAGTAGGTGACAATTGATTCCGACTGTTAACTAAGCTTAACCTAAATTTAGAATAATGTCCAAATAAGCTGAATATTAGAAAGAACATAATAATGGTCATAATGGTCAATTTCGATCGGAACCTATGATATATTGTTTGCTTTAATACCATCTTGTGCGTCTACAATGTAAGACAATCAATGAGTTTCAACACATACAAAGATTTAAACTGATCCGTAAGATACGTGGAATGTTCAAAACTAATAGGGTTTAAAATTAAAAATAACGTACCATGTGCATCCATGCGACAACATTAACTGATAATTATTTTGTCCCCGATTAGAAATTCAAATGATTTCCATTTAATATGATAAATAAAAACTAGGTAATTCCGAATTTGATTTTTTAAAATATTTGAGGAAACATGCAAAGCATAGGGTGATCCATCAACAAAACTGAATAGGTCGGATCGGATTTATTTTATTTATGTACTATCCTCAATCTTACTGTAAATTTTAACAAATAGTGTAGTATCTAAATTTTATGTTTCAATGTGTTGTTTAACAGGGAATTGTCCAATACTTTGTCAAATGGAGAGGTTGGGGACCAGAGTAAGTTGAATTAAATTCGTAACATTTTGCGTGTTCGACTTTTGGAAACTTATACCTAAGCAGAATAAATATCAGCCCAGTTTGATACGCCTTGCCTCTCTCTACTCGTCTTAGAGTTTAGTGTTGAAATTATTAATGTAATTGCCATTATATTAAAACGATTGGTTAGTTAATGTGATATCTATCGAGTTTTAATATTTTCCATCTGTTATTTCATTGTTGGAGGAAAAGTCCGAATATTAACAATTTTCTGAAATTCTTGACCCGAATAAAAGAATTTAACTAATTAATTTGCGAAGCAATAGCACGATTTAAATTAGTATAGCGTTAAATTCTTTACTTAAGGGTCCGAGGCCAGGGAAACTTCGAACGAAACAGCGAATATGAAATAAATTCGAATTAATATTGATAAAGAAGGTGCACTCCCGAGAATAACCACAGAGGTTTCTGAATTTTAAATCTGAATACTTCTTTTTGGTAGTGACAGTTTGAAGTTCTATTTTGCTGTGTAGTTCTAGTATCTATCGGCCAAGTAATATTTTAATTCGGTTAATTTTAATTCTTAAAACAGCCACAGTTCTTGGGAACCGAAAAAGAACATTCTAGACAAACGACTGATCGATGCTTTCGAGTTGAGTGAGAGAGAGAGAAGTCCTCAGCCAAAAAAGCGAGGACCGAAACCAAAACGTGGACGCCCGTCCAAATTGGACAAAATGAAAGTAAGATACTTAAAAATTTTGAAATTTCTAACTCCTTTTCTTGGAACATTTAATTCGCTATCAATTACCCATATTCAACTGGATTATTTTGGTAGTGTAAATATAGTAAATATTACACCATCTCTATAATAAACAACGCATAAATTACAGCATTTGCTTCTATTCTGTAGAGTCGTGAATTTTCAAAGTCAAAGTCTCCTTCGCCAGTACAAAACAGTAGTGTGGATTCTGAGACTGACAGCGAGAGTAGCGACGACGAAGTCGTAGCTGAAATTTTACCGAATTCCCCTCTCAGGAAAAAAGTCAAAGAATTTGGGAAGGAGACACTGAAAAGAAAGGCAGAGGTCATCAAGTAAGTTTTTGAAATTTCAAAATCCAAGTTCCGGAGTTTCTGATTAATTTGAATCCGAAAATCTAGAATTTAAACACCATTAGTTAGTCTTTCCTGATACCATACCCTGAAACCTGTTTTTCTTTTGTGCATTTTTGTACAGCTCAATATTTTTGTGCCCGCTGAGCAAAAAGAAACACCGGTCATCTCGGAATTCTGGGTTGGACGGTCAAAAAGTCTCAGAAAATCGGTTCGTCATTCTGACAAAGTGAAACAATGCACCTGCAGTGGCATGGGAAATCTCCTTCCCCATATTGTTTGACCGAATTTTTGTGTGTTGTTTCGAGAGGCCCCCATGATAATATTTATACTGACAAAGTGGAATTTTTCTTCCGTTTGAGCTAAGGTCAGCGTAGAAATTCTTGATAACCCAGACCAATCGATTTTAAAGATTTCTGATTTCTGTGATGATCTGCGTGGACTCCATCCAGAGGTCTTCACTCTTCCCTTGTCATTTCCAAATCTTTCGTAGATTATCTCACAAAGCTGAAACTTAAGTTAAACAGCTTGATCAAGTTACGCAGCGATAAAATTGTATGTTGACCTCTGGTGACCTCTGCAGACCGTACAAATGGATGCGGTTTACAATGCATGGTCAAGACTCTTAAACGTTTCCCAGTGCAAAATACACAAAAACAAAGCTTTTTAGTAAGGCGGAACTGATTTCCTATACCGGCGGTGATTTGTTCTTACTTTCGGAATGCAAAGCTGTAGACATATTTTAATTGTTCTTTTACATTTTTACAGAGAATCAGGTAAAATCGGAGTAACGATTACAACGAGCCCAAAAACTAGTCCCGTGGCCGGTGCCGTCTCATCGCCGCTAACCGAATGGGCGGCGAAGTACTTGACATCAGCGACAACGGACGAAAAATTACCATCTGGTCGCTCATCACTCCGCTTACAGTCCCAAGCCAAACTTTTGGAAACTACTTTTGATGAGGAATATTCGGAGACTGAAGAAGAAGAAAATTCCAACAATAATGCACCACCGGCAGAGTATTGGATTAATAAACAACCTGTGGCAGACCAAATTGTTATTACAGATGTGACAGCCAATTCTGGGTCATCTGTCACGATTCGGGAGTGCAGCACGCAGTCAGGATTTTTTAAAGAGAGGGAAAACGGTGAGAAAATCTCATGTTGAGGTCAGAGGTCACGATAGTTGCAGGATTTCTTCCATACATATGTACATGACAAGACTTGTGTAACCCAGTATTATGAAATGACTATAGTTGTACGAACCGGAACTTTCTTTCTATTTTGTTTACACTTATTATTGATTTTGTAGTCTCGAAAAAATTAGAAAGGAACGCTATGCTATGCACCTTATAAAAGTAGTTCGCCCGTAGTACTGGCTAGTTGATTAGATTAGAGTTGACTTATTTAGAACACTGTCTTATTTCTTTCTCAAATTTTGTTACCAATATTTTGTGAAGCGAATTCGGTTTTGAAATAAATGACCTATTTATTGTGGTGAAATGAATTCAGACTCAATTGACTTTAACTAGAGAACGCAACGGAGCTATAAATCGCTTCCTATCCTTAGAAGGGCAACTGATATTCACAAAGATCCTCGTGCTCCATTACAAAGCTGCCAAAGATCTCATTTTTAATCACACAGTATCGAAACTATTTAGTTAGATTTTTACATACTCCGTTAAAATTTTTGACTTGGTTATAGAAATTTTTTAAAGTCCACCTTTGTAAAATATTAACTGGATTACACATGCTTAATATTTACTTTAGAACTTGGAATGATTATTCATTGAAGTCTGAGGCACGGCGAGCGTAACATCCCAATGTTCCACGATTTTCTTATTTTTCAAACCGAAAATGTCGATGACTGAGGTCAGTTGCTCATCATACATTACATAGCTTTGGTGTGAACTCAAACAAGATCGCCGTCAGCGCCGACATGTAGAAATTCCAATTTTTCCTTAACCGTTGAACCATTCCTTTGATGCTTCTTTAAATGCTTCTCTCCCATCAGCCAGATTAGGATTGTGCTGAATCTAAGTATCAATGTACTTATCAGAAGCATCAACACCTCTCTCACCGAAAACTTATTGGTAAAAATTTAGAACAATCGTTCCGTGCCGACTGTGCCAGGGAGTGACAGATTGAAAGATTTTCAAGCTGAACGCCGTAACTATTAAATTATGAAATAATCAAGATCTCATATTAGGTTTAAGATTCATAGGACATCACAGCGAAAGCTTAGTTTACGGGAATTTTCACTTTCAATCTTCGCACCTCCGCTGCGCTGGTGACAATCACGAAAAGAGAAATTAGTTTCAACATGCTCGATTGTGTAATGAATTTAGTGTATCCCGAGCAAAGAGAATATTTAATACATTCCAGAATCCTGACAAAATTTAGTATTTAAACTCAAAATGTTCAATTCAATGCAGGAGTGACCTTTCAATCAACTTACTAGCTTTCAATTAACATATTCCGGAGGTATTGGGGTAATTCGTTCGTATTCAAGGACAAATAATCAACTCACCACGGAATTAGAGTCGTTACCTTTGAAATGTAATATTAGTAGGAACATTTGACATTTATTGGGGAAACTCTGCAAGCTGTGTTCGTTCGACAATATTGTAATACAAATTAATCCCATATGATTATTGTATTCATTGAAATAGATTCATTGGAATAAATTGTTGGCCATTTGAATTGGGAAAGATTTGGGAAAGACCATTTATGATGTACTGCACATTTCAATACACTGACAAATTTGTTTCCGTCCAATTCCTTCGGACTGGCTTGCAGTTATATTTAATATACTAATGACTGGTATTCATATTCACAAACTTAAATAAAAGTCACTTCTCATGATGATTTTTTAAAATGTTTTCATTATAAAGTTTGCTTTGCGAATATATATTTTAGAAATCTGCATGTCAGGAAAAATAAATTCCAATTCTATAAACCAGTAATTAGAATTCTGTTATGGCTTGGATTTTTTTAGATAATTAATGGATTTTTGCTCAACCAAAATTAGTTAGTTTAAACCGTCATTATGAATCTCACTGATCGTAAAATATTGCGTAAGAAATTATACTCATTTGAACTTATTTTAATTTTAGTTATCGGCCCATGTTTCCGTTTTGCTTAAATTGGAGTCGAAGCCGTAATTGTCACTATCCATGCATCTAAGCATTATAATTCCATCAATCTAAATTGTGTATTCTCGGTTAATAAAATTGATGGAACCAAACTAAGCACAGTCATGTTGCATTGCTGTACAAACATAATAATTTGACATTTCCTCAAAATTCGCGGATTTGACAGATAACAATGATTGGACAAAATGGTCATTCATGTAGGAAGTACATAAGGGGTTTGAAGCCTCAGAAACAATTTAGGAAAGAGCTAAATTACGTGCAGTCAATCTAAAAATTTAAAATGAAACGAACACTGTCTCTCATTGTGATCCTGTGTGGTAAGGTATCATATTAAGAAAAGTATAATCGATAAAAATTACAATTAACTATCATAATTATCAGCATAGTAGTGCCATTATATCACTAACTTACGGAATTTATTTTAAGTAAATCTGTTAATGATTTTCTAACTTTCAGTCACAGGAATGGCATTTTCCGCCGCCGCCGGTCATGATGATGAGCACGAAGTTGAAGAGAAAAATAAACAAATCGTTCTGGATTTTTACCAGGAAGTCTTCGGCGATAAAAATATAGACGCTGCTGATAAATATGTTAGCGATAAGACCTATATTCAACATAACCCGCTTGTAGCAGATGGATTGGTCGCGATGAAAGCTGCTATGAAAATTTGGTTTAAAGACGCCACTAAAGAGAAAATCAACGTCCAGCGTATTGCAAGTGACGGCGACTTAGTGTGGATTCATTTGAAGGGCAAGGCTGGTACAAAGATGAATTCAGTCATTGACATATTCAAACTGAAAGATGGAAAAATTATTGAACACTGGGATGTCATCCAAGAAGTTCCGGAAACGGCAGTTAATTCTCACCCAATGTTTTAAAGTGTTACAAGGTGTTACACGTATCGATTTAGAAGGTAGTCGAGAGTTGTCACCTTGTCGCTTGAATAATTTTGAAAATAGATTAATTTGTTTAGAACAAAAATGTAATTTTGTATTAGTAAACTCATTTAGCAACAGCCCATGTGGTTGGGTTTATTATATAGCCAGAGTTTCACACAAATAATTTATAGATGCACTCTCGAAATTTTTTCAATTGTCCTATGCGATGGTGGCGTCTACAATATCAACTTCGTGTCATTTCATATTATGTTCGGTAATTTAAATAAATTAGGCAATTATATTGCCGTTCAGTCTAATTGCCTACAAAAAGTGATAACAATGATGTCCGACGATTGACTTGATCGACTTTGATTGATATGATTTATTCAAGTTAAGTTTATCAACAACAGCGGTAAAGAAATCTAAAGCGCAATATTTGACATATGCCTTGAGTTTAAAGCCTTGCAAAATCGATTGGTGCTCAGCTGATCTATTTAATGTTAAACTCTCTTTTAAATGAATTGCAGTTCCAAAGAACGACGTCTGAATGTATTTACAATATTTGTTCAGATGATCGCAAACATTTAAATATTTTATAACTTATTACACTTAAGTAATTATTCCGAATTCAGGCTTCAGTTTCAATCATTTGCTTTGTCGAAATACTACGTGAAGCCCTTAAAACAATACTTGTGTTGTGGACTAAAGTGTAATAATTTAAATTATACTCTGTTTCGAAGAACAACCTTGTACGGCTGGGTAGCTAACACAAGCCCAGCCTTGCCGTCCAGAGAAGGCAATGGGTGATTTTTGTCAACCTCAAATTCAAATTTCTGAATTAGAGTCGTAAAAAACAAAAAGAAATTGGTCGAGGCCAGGCTTTCAGCTGGACAAATTCGTTTCCCAGTTGAGAACGGCATCAACGCATCATCTTTCCGAAGAATTCCTTCCGGGGTCAAGAATCTGTCTGGGCGGAAATTCTCAGGGTCACCCCAGTACTCCGGGTCATGGTGAACATGGTAAAGATTTCCCATGACGATTGTTCCTTTCGGAAGAAGATAATTTTCGAACTCAGTGTCCACAAGTGTGCTGTGCAACAGTGCTCCACACACAATAGAGGACATTCGAAAGATTTCACTCATGGTGGCTTCTGTGTACGGCATTCTATAAAAAATTAATTGAATCGCGAGTCATCAGCGAAAACAAGTAATTGCCGGCAGCTAAAATTTTGATTCGTTAATAGAAATTCCTATATCATTCGATTGAAACTTTTGTTTTCTTACAATTTCTATTGAAACTTCAAAAGAATTATCAAACGCTTTAGCTTTTCATGGGAAGGAGCTTGTTTGCTTAAGACGCGTAACTATAATATTGAACATACTTAATTCTGTCGGACATATTTGGTAATTCCTGTCGGCCAACCACTGTGTCAACTTCCTGTTGAACTTTTTTCATCACCTCCGGGTAAGTTAAAAGGTACAGGAAAGTCCAACAAAGTGTGGAACTTGTGGTATCCGAACCCGCCGTGAATAAATCCAGAAGTACATGAATCAGATTTTTGACTGGAATAATACAAAGGAAATGCACATCCAAAGTTAAAACCACAGAATATTATTTTTGTAATATCTAATTAAAGGAACGGAACTCACTTCCTTCTTCCTTGTAGAAACTGGACTTTGGGTCTTTCGTATTTTCAATTTCTTTCAAGTAAAAGTCTACAAAGTCATTCAAATGTTCCGGATCGAATGTTTTAATTCGTTCATCAACCATATCTTGAAAGATTTTGAGCATGTTTTTGACAGCCAATTTTAGAGCTGTGTAGCCAGTCCAATCTGGAGCTAATTTTGCAAGCCAAGGAATAAAATACACGGCTCCTGCGACCTCGGGTTCGATGAAACCTCTAGAAATTTATAAACGTTTTGTAAAAAGAACAGCACACGAGATATGGTACTATCAAAATTAGATTGCATCTCATGACAGCAAATGTAACCAGAATCAAGTGAGACATCGGAGAATTTTAACTATGACCACGTGTTGCTTTAAAACTACTACAGTAGCATTTTACACAATTTTCGTATTTAATTGGTCTCACACTCAATTCTCTGACTATGCGCGTATCAATTTCTCTGGAAACTTCAAACTGTTCCGTAGTCAAAAGGATCTAATAGATATTAACCACTCCGTACTACTACTTCAGATAATGGAATCGTACACTCGGTTCATTAGCTTTCTTCTCATTTAGGCCGATTACGGAAAAGGGAACGAGTAAAGTGTTTACGTACTCATAGCAAATTTTATGCATGTAAATTGCTTCTGGGTCATCAAGTTTGTACTTCTTGCTTGCGACAATATTCCATAGCGTGTTTATAACAGCAATTTCGAAAGTATGTTTCAAACTAATAGGCTTCCCGGTTTGAGTTCTAGATTTGTGTGGAGAAAGTTGAAAATATTTTAAAATTACACAAATTACGAAGCTATTTACAAACCGAAAGAATTTAGTCGTAGTACATACTTGAAGAAAGCAATCAAATCCTCAACTTCTTCGTGAATTGAATTCTCAAGTGATGATCTTCCAAATCCAAGTTCACGCAAGGTTTTCAAAGTGAACCTGCGTTGCTCATACCAAGGCAAGCCTTCATTGAATGAGATCCCTGAGAAATTCCAACTCATTTTACTGCATCGGGAATATATTTTCACAATTACCAGTGAAACTTGTCCCATGCATCTACCGTCTGGTATAGACACGTAACTACGTGAATATTATCACTATGTTTCGTTCAAAATTCAGTCACCTTGGGCAAGTTTCACATCGCATTGAAATTATTATCAATTCTTACCATCTTTAGTTACGGCCATTGCTAGAACATTCTTTGGTCTTCCCTTCAGATCATTCGGTTAAGATATCAGATCGGATCGATACGGATATATTTTATTTTTATCTAATCTGATATTTTCGGATCTGATCGACCAGCTTGAAGCAGATACATACCTGATCAGATTCGGATTGACCATTTCATCTGAGAAGTGCCAGCTAACCGTCAAATATCTGGCATTTTTGGTCAGATCAAATACCCGATTATCTGATCTGATAATATTTAGTCAGTTTTGGAAATACGATTATCTGATCCTGCATATCAGATCAGATACGCAATATCTTATGTGATCCGCGCCTTACCTGAAATGCATCTCGTTTGAAAGCTCGCCGAATCAACTCCAAATCGTTCAGAACAACGATCCTGTGTGGAACCATTCGAAAATAGGACTAATTGGAAGAAGAATAATTTTCTTTAACTTATGTAAGGTATCTCACTCAACTGTAAGCTTCCAAATGTAACACTGAAAATCTTTCCATATTTTTTTCCGAGCTCGCCGTATTTTGTGTGTGGATTGGATCCGAGAAATGGAAGATATCCGACGATTGGAAGTCCGTATGGTCCTTCAAATTAATGACGATAATTCAATACGTTTCCTTAAAAATATGTTCTCCTCGACTATGTTAAAATTTATCTGACATCAGCTAATCCTTATGTTACAGATTTAAGGAAATGACAGTGGACGACCGTACTTTATAATCTGTCAACCATGATTGATGTATACGTTAACTAAAGCAGTCGAAACTGTTACTGTGATTTTACCTGGAGGAAAGTTCTGATATTTCTTCTTGGAGTAATAAAGAGATGACACCAGAAGTACAAAGACAAATATAAGAATTTCTCCGACCATTCTGAGTTACTTTGTCCCGTAGAAACAAACTTGCTACGAAATTACTTTGACTGTTGTCGGACCCTATGGAAGTAATAAATTGTATGCCAACTATGTTACTGAAATTTCCGTGTAAAGGAAGTAAATTTTGAATTCATTTTGTCATCGAAACCACATATCTGCGGATGTAACTAGCGGATTGTGGTTTATCTAAATGCTGCCAGGGTGGTTTAAAGCGTTGTGAACAACCGGTTTAGTCTACTAGTCTAATCTTGACTAGTTTTGGATGTGCATTTTCTTTACAAATTGTATATTTTCCTTGTAATCTTACATTGATACACATAATCGACAGATGCTCATGCACTTCTTCGAAATATGCAAAAAAAAAAATCAAAACCAGATGAGTTGAATAATATATTTATACACATGTTTAATGCTCGTTTCGTATTTTAGACATGAATGCATATGTGTCATCACATTCAGAACAATCTAACATACGCTTTTCGTAATTTTTGATTTCTAGCTTAATTTAGTTGTGGGTTTTTAAGAAAATACATTTAAAAAGCTTTTAGTAATTAATTTAAAACTATTATCCTAATGTTCGATGTTAAATTATTTTTAAGCATTGTTTGACTGTTTACGCACAGAATCGATGGACTCTGTACTGTCTGCATGTATTGCATGGGATGGGATGCAATCACAAAATCGACGGCGTTACTCAATTTTCTGAATGTACGTCATTTCCCATTATATATATAAACGTGAACTGGTCGAAATCCCAAAATCCCAAATTCCGTAACGCTCTAGGAAACCCGATAGCTCGCAAGCGAGCTACAACGATATTATACATATAAATTACAATTATAATATCTATACAATGAGTAT
>JAQGCA010000134.1:0-42312 GCA_034698945.1 Protaphorura quadriocellata | reverse complement strand
AAATACAATGTTTTGTAAGCATGCGCGCTTAACTTCCGCGGATTTTTAAAAATAAAAAGTCAGTCTCACTAAAAATCGATCTACGACCTTTGAGCAACTGCCAAAAATTTTGATCTACGACGTTTGAGCAACTACCAAAAATTTTGATCTACGACTTTTGAGCAACTGCCAAAAGTTTTAATCTACGACGTTTGAGCAACTACCAAAAATTTTGATCTCCGACGTTAAGTTCCTTAACCGTCGATACCCAACAACGATTCAAATTAGACAGAGATTCGAAAATAATTTTTGTATATATGTGTCATTGATTAATAGTTCGTCTTAATTATATAGATGGAATAAGTTAAAAATAATACAAATAAACAGTTGAACTTACAAGCATTGGGTAGAGGTCCCTGCTTAGGTACACGAGCTTACAAGGGAACCTTTCCAAGTGATCTTTGATTTTTGACCTGATAATTCTTCTGCAAGCACATTCACTTATGCTAACACAGTGTGTGAAATATCTCGTGATATCTTTGCCGCTAAATGCTTTGGGTGACTTCCAGAGGTCAAGATCTAATGTTAATAGACGGGAATTTAAGAAACCCTTTCTTGAATAGGCCTCACTTTTACCACACACAAAGAAATTAGGCCTTTTGCGGAAATGATTTCTAAATCTCTATATCTGTACATAATATCTTGACCTCTGAAGGTCACCCGTAAGATTATGCGGCAAAACCGGCACAAGTTATTTCACACACTGTATTAGCAGAAGTGAATGAACTTGCAGAAACATTTTAAGGTCGAAATTGATGATCACTTGGAAAGGTTCCGTTGTTAGTACAATGTGTTATCGTTAGTCAGGATACGTTTCTAAAATGGTGTTACGGGCTTAGACTGGAATGACCACGTATGACATCATGATTGTACATATAAAAAAATTAAATTTTACTCCACCTTCATGTAATAGATCGTATTGAAAACACAGACAGGAAGGAGCAAGAGGAAATTTTGGGCGAGGGGAGTATTGTAATGTGGGTTGATCCAATACATACTCTTGTCATCCAAAATCAGAATGCTGAATATAATGACATACCCCAATGCAATGGGAATGTGGACCGGTGACCACCACTTCAAATAGCTACCCTGTAATTGTATACATTATAAATATATTAATCCCGAATTCATAACGGATGATCTTTATGGTGTGCAACATTTTCGGAGTGTGAATTTAAATCGACAAATTTAGCACATCCTCGTCTCCGACCACACCTTGGCCTCTAAAAGTGGAATTGATGGACATTTGGTGCGGACCAGAAAGGTGACTTTATATTTCCTAAGAATCATGACCTTGTGAATGCAAAATCTGAATAAAAATTGATGTCGACTCATACTTTGACCACAAGAAATGTAGAAGTAAGAAGTTGAATTAGACCAAGTAAGATGGCGAACACGGCACACCAGTACATTTTTCTATGTTCCATCCCATTACTCAACCGATTGCTGTTGTTGTACTCAAAAAGAACCCTGCTAAAAAAGTTGATGACCTCTGTCGCTGTGTACTGTCAATTTGAAAGAAAAATTAAGACTGATATATTTCATGTAAATTTTATTTTATAAAATGTGAATATGTATACAATTACAACTTACCGCAAATAAAAAGCCTACAAATTTGTGATGATGGTCCATTTCAAAAATTTAGTTCAAATTTAAATTTTGGATTATTAATAAAGGTGGGCAGTCGAGATTATTGGTGCACATCCGATACACAAATTCAGAAGAAGGCGAATGTTCGTGGAACGAAGACTATTTATTGTAAAAATAGATTCGTCTGTTATCTCTCACAACGTCACAACAAAGACCTTATGTTGCATTTCTCCACAGTTTGAGATTAGTCTACAGGATCCCGAATGTGTAGGTTATTTTGAAATAATGGTCTTGAATTTTGCCTGACGCGAAGAATGTAAAGGTGGATATTCATAGAAAGATCTCAAAATCATAGCACTGCACCCGGATGCAATTTGAAATCTGGAATAGTATGTCACTCCACTCAAATTTCAAATTTAGGTCAGCAAAGTTGACGTTCGTGTTGAATTCTGGAGTTGGAAATCCCGATACCCGTAAAATCCAAACCGAATTTTTTACACAGCCCTGTACGTAATTATAGCCCCTGATGGGCTTTGAATCCGGTATTATTTGGTGCATCATAAGTCATTTGGGACCCTGTCATATTGGATATTGGCACCCGAGGTGCAAGACTCTGATTTCGTCCAATTTGTTTCCAGAATGACCTTCATCACAAAATAATTTGAGTGAAGTGTCTCCACCCACAACTCAAAATTCGATTTTTTTAAAAAATTCGGTATTTTTGAAAAATAAGAGCAAAGATGTGCCTTTGTTCTGAAGATTTTAGCATGGCATATCCCATTAAACTTTCCTCCAAAACTGATTCCAAGACCCAATATTTTTTCAAAAATCGAGAAAAACATTATTTTTAGAAAAATTGAAATGTTTGGAATGATAAATAAGAAATCAAATAGAAATCCCATAACTTGGAATATTTGAATGAATTTTCGCCGAGAAATTTATATCAGTATACTATTATAACAAGAAGGGCGAAAATAAGTTCAAACATGCCTATAGTTATGTGGTTTTTCAACTAATTTATTATTGCAAACATTTGAACGGTTTTCTAAAAAAAGGACGAATTTTAAAAATGGGGTCTTGAGATCAGTTTTGGGGTTTAGCTTCAATGGGGTATTCCATGCTAAAATTATGAGAACAAAGACTCCCATATCTGTACTATTTTTCAAAAATTTCAAAAAGTTTTCAAAATCGACAAATTGGTTTTTGGTGACGGTCTTTCAGGACAAAAATTGGGCGAAATCGGAGTGTTGCACCTTGGGTACTCCCTCGTAAGACGCATATGTCGGCAGGTCAACTCGTAGCTAATGTAAACAGTTAAAGGGCAAGTTGAAGCAAAATTACTTTACGGAACCTCCTCGTTGTACAAACGCATTATGCTTGGCTATAAAATTGCCAGATGCCACGCCGGTTGACTTGACACCGAACTGACTTGACTGGTTGTATTAGCTGAAAATCGGACCGGGTAATTGTGTTAGATGAGCATTTATTACCCCACTTCCAATTTCCTTTAAAAGTCATGTGGATAAGAAATTGCATTAATTTCAATTAATCGGTATACTTGCTTGTGCGACCCGCCCCCCCCTCATTTAGGGGTGATGTATTAGGTATACGTATTCGTGGTGAGAGGAATGCCTATCTCTGAATTCTTAAGCGGCTTTAATTTGAGGCTAGTTTGAACGAAAAAATGAAAGAAATATGTAATATGTAGTGCTAAGTTAAAGAAAAATCTGGGTGAATTTTGAAAATAGTAGTCATTAATTAATGAATTATAATTTTATTGGATCGTTGGAAATGGGGCACTGCAAGAGAAATTTAAAAACGCTTGGCGCGCTATCTATCGAAACGAGAAAAAAAACGATCAAATGATCTTTCGTTGTACTGTCCTGTTAGCCATTTTATTTTCTGTAGACAGAGTCGGGATCAGCTAACTAATATACAGGGTGGCCCATAAGTAACCGTACATTCGAAATAAAATCTTTAATATTTCGAGTTTCAAAATTCCGAAATAGCCATTCTGTTCAGAAGGCGATTATGCAAGTTTTGATGTATCGCATTCGTGTGTACGTTCGTGGAGCGCGCGCGCCAACACAAAACACAAACGAATCTGGAGTTTTTTTTACAACGTGCAGAACCAATTCTTCAATAACAGAATTTGAGCTACGCATACATTTGCTCAAATTTAACGAAATTTTTTTGAAATTTCAAAAAATTTCAAAAATGTTCACTTTTTCAAAATGCTGCTAAATTTGAGCAAATGGATGCGCATTGCTCATATTCTGTCATTGAAGAATTCGTTCTTCATATTATAACAAAACTCCCGATTCGTCTGTGTTTTGTGTTGGCGCGCGCGCTCCGCGCAACGTACACACGAAAGCGATATACATCAAAATTCGCATAATCGGTTTCTGAACGAAATCTCGCTATTCCGGAATTTTGAGACTCTAAATATTAAAGATTTTATTTCAAATGTACGGTTACTTATGGGTCACCCTGTATATATAGAATGTCAACGTTGTACCACTCGCTTTTGTGATACATTTCGCATGTTGTTCATAGGAAGAGAAAGGCAGCTTACTACTGCTCCAGTGAAGTAGCCACAGTAGCATAGTGGCACTGGGTTTGGAAACACCGATATGGCGGTCTGGGTTCGATTCTTGGATGGGTCAAAACTATTTGCAACTTTTAACATCACATTTCCTCCTGAATTTCAATTCCTTTAGATCAGGTTAAGTTATAAACTTCTACTAGAGATTGGCCCTTAACCTAAATAGAATTGCATAAATTAACCTAAACAGCTCAATTTCAATTGAATTACACGAGGAACAAATGCTGAATGTTTAAATACAGAAGGTTTCTTGATGGCTGCGGCGGATTTCTATTTATTTTGGTCGACTATCCGTTCATAACTCCGTCCATTAATGGTCGATCATGATTTTTCACTATTGTATTCCAAGGAATAGTCATTGTATATAATATAGAATAAGAACTATTTTCCTATGATTAATAAATTTTGTCCAGAATTCAAGGACGTCCAATGCATACTTCTTTAATTTTTGTTTGACAATATTGTTAATCACTCTCTCAAAATAATATAGTCACCTCTGACGTCACACAAAGAACAAGTAGTTGTCGCTGGCATTTCTGTTGGTTGACTTTAGGGTCTGGTGTTGCAAAGATTGTGAAATCCTGCCCATCGGGTAGCCATCAGTTTACAGGGTGGCTCGTTAACTTTGCCCTCCCCTGGCGAGCCCAGTCGGGGCAGTCGTACAGACTGTGAGATATACATTTTACAGAGAATTTTATGAATAAGCCAAATGAGATTATGAATAAGCAAAATTAAATTAAAGAAAATGTCAGATTTTTCTATCCCAATGACATTAACGTCGGTTGATTCTTCGAACAAATTATTTTGTGCACGTTTCTGTCAAAACGCACCCCAATAATTTGTTTTTCATCCCGATTCTTACCTAAGCGGTCGTCACATCTCACAATTTGTCCGACCGCTCCTGATTGGGCTGGTCAGGGGGTGGGGCACACGTTACGTCTTACGAGCCACCCTGTACGTTCATGTTACAATAAGCAACACCCTGTCACCTACTTCTCCGCATGACAACTTTACGAGTGTCAATTTTTCGGTGACTATTATTTTTATCAGTTCTTTACTATTAGACAGATCTTGAATTGTAAATTAATTAATTATCCATTGTTGACCGGAAAGGCATCCGAATATAATCATAATCGCGACTATAAAGTCCATCGAATTATTAAAGCAAATATCATCTCTGAATCATTCAAATTATAAACAAAATGCATATCTCAGTTCAACTTGCGGGAGGGACAAGCAGTTATGGAACAATCTGTATATTCTACTCAATAATTACTTAGAAATTGTTTCGAAAGGACAAAGAGATTTAATGCTTTGTAATGACTGTCACTGCTTTGACTGGAATCTGACGGGACGAACTCACAAGGAAGGGGCTTATGAGTTAAAAATAATTCACCCCGTGACTCAAATAAAGTTCAAAGTGCCTGGACTTAGTAAAGGGCTGAATGCAGTAAATAAATATAAAGACATTAATAATTATTATTAATAAATATAAAGATATACATATAAAGAACACTTCTGATATTGAGGCCATGTCACGAGGATACCCAATGATACATTGGGTTTAGGGTTGTGACTAGTGCAATAATGCACTGGTCAAGATAATGTGTATTCTGAACATTCACAGGAGGGCTGATGGCTTCCTCCCTCGTGGAAATTAAGCATAATAAACCATCATTTTTGACACTTACAAGGGAAGTTCAACGACATATGTGGGTCGGACCTAGATCCGTCATTCACTTTTTCACACCCTATGCATGGGACCCCCTGATATGAAAATAGTTAAAAGTCGCGTGTGCAAATGAGGTGCTTTCTTTTATCTACGAAAATTCCATTAAAAAAAACCTGAGGTCACCCCATTAAAATTTTTAAAGCGTGTGTTAAAATATGGAAGATTATTCTTCTAAATTATTATTCTAAACATTACCACGATTTTCTAAAAAGAAATCCTCGTTTTTGAAAAGATTTTGAGTTGCATCGGATATCCTATGCTAAAATTTTGAGAACAAAGAGAACTCCTTGCACTTTTTTCGAAAAATTTCAAAAATAATTTAAAATCAAGTTTTGAGTGTTGCGTGAGTTATTGACAATTTTTAGGGTTTGGGGCAAAGGTCTTTCAGAAAAAGAAGTAAGTTAAGTGAGCAAAATCGGAGAGATACCTCAAATAGTTTCCTTGAACATTTAGAATGGGATGTGCGACATCACAAGATACATGTTGCGCTATTATTATGAACTGTTAACGTATCAGGCAATATTTCTATTTCTGTCGTTTCCTTTTGAACCATATTTATACTAAAATACAAGAGTGTGATAAGTGTGATTGTAAATAAGACAGTGCTAGATAAGGAAGATTCTGAGCCACCAAATTCACACTCGTAAAACAAATCAAATACAGAACGAATGACAATAAAAGAACAAAAATACCTACCGAAATGACATTAAAATTAAGTCTCATGTCATCACCGAAATCTCTGAACTATGTATGCATTGGGTCATTGAGATCCCAAGGAGTTCATAGATTTGAGCTGTAAATGTCAACACAGTGTGTTATCTGGAGATTGGAGAGGATGAGAAAATACCAAAACAAACACAACACACAAGGTGGTCCATAACTGTCGATGACTTGTGACGGAGATTCAGCTAGATGAGTATGGCGTGTTACATTCTTATGATAGTATTATTCCTACTTAATTTGTTATGAACCACCCTGTAGACTTATTTCAAAAATAATAGACCCATCCATCCTGTTACTAAATCCATTTAAGCTTGGGTTCGAAGTTTAACATTTTATCCCACTTATATTTATTTTACTGCAACTGTTGACGCAATGTAATTTGGGGTTCACAAGAAACTAGACGTGGGCGTTTTACCGTGCGCCCGATCTGTGTCCGCTGATAATTTCAATTTGAAACTTGAAGCCAATATTAACTAAAATTGGAAATTACATATACATTTTATGTACGTTTTATTGATGTGGTTTTTAAAACTTAGAATATTAAACTATATCAAATTTTTTAAATGAAAACGAGTGTCGTAGATTATTAGGATAAGTGGTCCGTGTGTAGAATTTCCGAAAAAAGAAGACTTGGCTGTTCAGAAGAGTCCAAACATTTGGAGGTCATAATTCTTCATTATCGGATGATGAAATTACGGGAATGTTAATTTGGAACTTAACAGTGAAACAAATTTTAACGAGGAACTGACTTTCCGAAGTTGACAAAGATACAGAGTACGCAGGACGTGAATTCGAAAAGAAACAAACGAATTTCTACAAATTAATTCCAAGACCCCACCAGAATGAAAATATTTAAGATGAAGGGAAATTCAAAGTCCAATCGGAATATGATTACATGTAAGTAAGATTGAATCGTTTGATCGAATGGTTTTAGGATAATTTTCAAACAAACCTCATGTATGAGTTTGATTTCTGCTATTCTCTGAAATTGACAAATTCTGGAATTAAGATTAGCTACAATTCTTGATAGAATTATGCGAAAAAAATGTAAATTATTCAAAATCATGCGAAATCTCGTCCGTTGCGAGCTTTTTGAAATAGTTTTTAAAAGTAGGAACCATAGAATCCGACTTTCTTCACAAATAATTCCTAATTCCAGGATTTTGTAAAAGTAGGAAGCTATTGGGATTGATAATCTGGTGCTGCTAGTGGCGTCGACGAGCGATTTAGTAAAAGAAATGACACGAAACAAAACCGGTGAAACAAAATTTTAAAGAAATGCATAAAATTGTAACAAAGAAAGTTCGGGTGTACGGAATTTAGAAAGAACAATTCTCTACAAAATAAATATCTCATTTTCGACAGACTTTTTCCAATTTTGCTGCCGAAGGGGGGAGGCGGGTTAAATAAAAATAGACACGTATCAGACTTATGGGTGTAAACCCTTAATTTTGATGACAATGATTTTTACTGGTTTCGTTGAATTAATATTTCAGATTTCATAATTGGATCCTGAATTTATGGAGATCTTAAACTTTAAACACAGCGGAGAAATATATACCACAAATGAAACTGGACTTTTCCGGAGTGGACAATAGTGCGGAGGGCGTAGAACTGGATATCGAACATGAACGGCTGATTTTAAACTCAGACACACTTCAAACTACGAATTCTGTCATTGGTATTCAGAATGAATTGTGGCCAGTGTCGGAGTCGGAGTATTCAGATGACGCCAAAAGAGAAGTCGAATCGGAATATGAGAACACGTAAGTTAGCTTGAGACGTTTGATTTAATACCTTCGGGAGTAAGTTTAAACAATACTACCAGAGCCATGGTAGTATGATAGAACAGGTCTGTCTTCTCTAATCTCGCTATACTGCGATTCAATTCTTGGCCTGGTAATTCCTAAGCTTGAATTAATTCAAACTGCTCATGCCGGACCCTGTTAGGTTTTCTCACTGAGTTTTTTCAACTGGCATTTGCATAAGACTAGTCAAATGAACGAATGTTGTCTGCCATGAATGAAAGTAAAGGTTGTGGCGTGAAGATGTAGAAGAATTCCTTGGGATACGGAATGCCTGGTAAGTAAAGTACGGCTGATGATGGAAGGCATTCACTAATTCTAATTCGACCCAATACAAACCAATCTCTATCATTTGAAAAATATCATCAAATGTTAATCCAACCTTCTGGTGAATGTCAAAGAAATGGACGTATCATTTAAACACCATTCATGTCCTAATTGGATTGCTGCTGTTTTCATGAAATTTTTCATTTCTTGAATTAAAATCAGATCCAGTTCTAAATAGAATCTTGCCTGAAGAGTGTCAATTATTAAATAGCTGAAAAGATGGGGATGTTTTCAAAGTTTAGAATGATTTTAATCGTTTGTTTTCTTAAATTAGACTCAATGAATTCAAACTGGTATCCTTGTGGGTCATTGCCAAATATGTTTGACAAAGACTCTTGGAAAACCAATACCAACGGCCTATACATATAATCGAATTGAAAAGCGGACTGGAATCGCCATCTCTTAGAACACCTCTACATCGGATCAACTGGTTGGTGACTGATATTGACAACTATAGCGGCTGTATTCCCTGATCAAAGTTTTCCATCCAAGTCAACACATCGTGTGCTCATTGAACTCAGGACATCGACAGACAAAGATTACTAATCGTCGCGCCCATATATACAATACCATCTGAGGTAATTAGTAGTGCCTCGATTCGGCTACCACATAGCAAAACTATCATTTTAATTAATAACATGCCGTTAATTGGTTTGTTTCGGGTAGGTTTGTGGATTATCCAATAAGAGGAATACGAGTGCTTGAGAACCGATAACTGATATTACTAATTTGTGTTTGAAGCTAGTAACTTATTTAAAGAGTATCTTCGTTGTTTGTTAGTTGCTTCTAATCATGTATGTAAATTATTATTATTGATTTAAGTCTGATATTGCAGTGGTGTGTTGTTGGTTGACTTTGTCGTATTCTGATAAGATTGGTGGGCAATCTTCTGAGTCCTACGATATAAATTCGGGATAAATTTGTTTGTTTTACTATTTCTCTGAATTTGTCTTCGTCATTGGTGAGATTCTGTAAGTAATAATAGGTATTCTTCTGATGACTTAATTTTGTCTGTTGGGGTTTTGCCGTATCGTTGTTTATTGTCGGAATTATGTTCATTAGATCTCTCCAAATTGTTTGTTGTTGTTTGATCTTCTCGTGTAATTCTGATAGAGTTAGTCGTGGTGTGTTACTTTCTTCATATGAAGTGCTTTCTCTATATTTTTTTCTCAGTTTCATACGATCAATATCAGCTTCCTGGATTTATCCGGTGTTGACATATTTGATCCCGTAGGTTTAGTCAGAATATTTCTTGAGAACTCCGTGTTCTCCTACATATTTTCGTGTGAGTTTTCTGAATAATCTAAGTTTGGTAGATGGTGTAAATAATGTCACAATGTCTCCAATTCTCTATTTTGAGTCACGACTCTTTTCATCTTCTCTGGTCTTGTATCTCTTTTGTTCTTTCTCGAGTGTTTGTTTGACGCCCTCTCTTGTTTTTTGTAATTGTTTTTGTTGTTCTGGTCTTAGTGTTACGAATACATCTGTTTTGAAGTCCTGTAAGTTTGGTTGACGTTCGTACGTTAACTCGATTGGCATTTCTTTTGTTGAGGGTTGGTAGGTGGTGTTGTAGGTAAATCTGGCTTGTGATAAATAGTCATCCCAGTTGCTATGACCTATCTTAGTTACATAATTACCTCAACCCTGTCACATCCTCTTTCAAGAGATGCTTCAAACGCGTCACTGATTGATTCTAGAGCATGAACACTAGTAGCTGTTGTAGGAAAATTTTGCGATATAAGACGACTTTCCTTTTCAGCTGCTGTATCCGAATTTTTCGTGTTACGAGCGCTAGCCGTAATTATTTCATCGGACGGTACATTCGATGCTTCCGCTGTCCTTGTAAAATAATCTAGCGGGCCGGGTGTCCGCTAGATTATCCTGTCCTGCGACGTTGATAGGAAAGCTGGTGTTCGTGGTATTTGGTGTAAAATCCTTGTCCATTCTTATATGGTATCTTGTTTTGTTTACATAAGTCACAATTTCTGATGCACTCGTTGATATCTGATCTTAGTGTTTTCCAGTAATATTTGCTTTTCATTTTTATATAACAACGCCCGTATACAAGGCGTCCTGAGTTTGGTAATGCACGTGAACTGTACATTAATGATGTTCTCATAGTTTTGGCACGAGTGGTCTCATGATACTCTCAGAAGTGTTATATAGAATCTTATCTTGAATCTTGAATTTGGAAGTGAAATTTTCTTGTCTAATTCTTGCACGACATTATTGCATGCACTGTCTCCACGTTGTTCATCTGGTAATGATTTGATGTGATCTCTTGTTATCATAAAAATTGGGATTAATAAGGGATCTTCTTGCGCTTTCTTCCAGTTGTTTTATTGGTAATCTTTAGTACATCTGGTACACTGGATTTAAATCCTTTTTTGTTATGTGTTTGACATTCGTAGATTATGCCTGTCGTGGTATAGCCAAGTTTGAGTCGCTTTAAGCTATTCTCGGTAAGTTCTATTAGTTTATTTCTGGATGAAAATTTGTTCGTATAAGAATATCAGTTCGGATATCTTACGTGTTCCGATGTAAACATAAAGGCGTAAATGGGACAGTTGTTTGTATGTTTTGTATATGCTTTTAAAGTCAGTCATTATGGGGGACATTACGGAGCCGACAGCCGATTTTGTCGGCTACCTTCGAGCGATCTAATAGGTACTTTCGATCCGACGTCAGCTGTCGACTTTTGTTACTACCAAGCCGACATACGACAATCTCGTCGGCTAGACACACTCCTAAACCGACTTTATGTCGACTAGGTAAAAGTCGGATGTCGGCTACACGTCTTCAGAGCCGACAATTATGTTGACTCGCACTATTACCAAGCCGACAACCGACAATTTCACAATTTTGTGCCCTTATCGTGTGAAACGACATTAAATTTACAGCAAATTGGTCAGTTTTGCGGGTTGGATTAAACGTTATTTATTCGGCTGATTTGTATTTTGCCCAACTATTGAAGAACAGGAATGTGAATTTATACTCCTAAGACTTTACTATGTAGTGCCTATGTAGACTGGTAGATATATAAATGATTATTTGCCATACACCAAAATAATAACAAATGCAGTATACTAACACATTAAGTTATTTCACCATTCTATTTAAGCATACGTCCATTGAATAAGATAGCGTTCACGTCTTAAATAAAAATGCTCCAAGGTATAAGATATAGCTCATCGCAAACACATAAATCACAGAAACATTTAGATAACGATATCTCTCGTGTGTATTGATCATTCAATTTAAATGATTCTACAAAAAGCCCAACCAAAAGTTTTGAAATAGACCCATCGTTAATCTCAGAAAAAATCTTATGTCTCCGCCTGGCTTGATTTTGAAATCTTGGAATTTTGTCGATGCTCAAATGAAAAGCCGTGACGCAAAGTAACTGATCAGATTTAGAACCAAAATGACGACAAGCAAATCAGTGATGCCCTTAAGCTCAAATTTGGAAGCTGTATATTCGAAATCGGTATTACTAAGAAATAAGTTGTAATTACAGTGAACATGATTGTCCGAAAAATTCTTCCACTTGTCTGTGCTATACTCAGTACCGTAACTTCATCCACTTGTCTGTGCTATACTCAGTACCATAACTTCTTCCACTTGTCTGCGCTATACTCAGTACCATAACTGTTTTTACAAACTTATACCGACGCACGGCAACTTCAATGGACAATGTAATCGCTGATGACGTGAGGACGCTATATGCCAAGGCGAGTTTAGTGTACCCAAGTAGAAATTATAGGTTAGCAGTAAAGATAATTGTGTACACCAGTGCTAGCTGAACAAAAGTGTGCCTTTTGAGATACGTCGAGACCGTTCGTTACCAGAAAACGAAGACGAAGCACATCTGCGATATGAAGAAGTGGATCAAATTGGGCAGTAGTATATTACGTACAATTACGACAACTCAATGAGTACATTCGGAAAGCACGTTATGTGTAAGACATTAGTTTTTGTAATAGAGTGTAAAATATCCAATTAACGAACATATAAGAACTTTATGTCTTCATTACTTAGTGTTTTCAATATCTCACCCCTGAAGAACGAAGAAATCCGTGCTAAAAATTTCCACATGAATGCCCAAATTCTGTTTGTTCTCGCTTCCACGTCAGTATTCACGTGCATACAAAGGTCGTCACCATTTCATCGTATTCTACGTTTAGCCGTGGTCCAGAGTAACACGTACTGTGGGATTGGCAATCCTAGATAATATTATGTAAGGATTTCTCAATTTAACAATACATAAGCCTTAATATGAATCGGTTCCCAACTAATGTAAGTGAAAACTGTTTTTTGATATATTCATTAGACCCGCTAGGCGCGTTAATTCCAGATGCATTGCAGCGGCAGGAAGTGACGAGCAGATCAGCTCCGTGTCGTTAGGAGTTACTCATCAAGTGTAATTTGAGGATATAATGAGCTCCAGCCCAGAAAAACAAGACTTGTGCAAGAAAGGATTAAGCAAGGTGAAGTTCACTTACGATTTCGTAAGTAGTGCCGTAAGTAGTGTCTTGGTATATACGTGTGATGGCTTTAGAAATATTAGGCATAGACATGTTCTACCTGGCTCCGTTGTGTTAGCCGCCGAAAGAGAATTAAGAAGGCACGTACGTGTTAAAGGGTTTCCATAGCAAGTGCTTGCTTATACGATGTATACTGGCAGTCATATATACGCTGTCTTCTGGACGACTGACACAACGGGACTAGTTTATGACGGTTTAGATAAGCCACTAAAATTGAAAGTAGGATGCTTAGTACCGGACACAGTGTTACGTCCGTCTGGAAGGTACGAAAGAATTAAATCGGAGTTACAACTCCAATTTGCGGAACAGCTGGCAGATTTATAAATTGTAGTTATAGCTCGGCATATATTGCAATTTTAGGAATATGTATCACCGTAATTAATCATAATAACCTCTACTCATTGAGAGTCATTCTATTTACAAATTTGAGCCATGATCTTGTGTGCAGATGTATAAGCAGTTACAGATATCTTGAAACATTAAGAAGGGACTGTCGCAATAATTAGTTACCTGTTTAAATCAACTTAGTTGCTATAATGAAGTGCTGGAAGAATGTAATCCGCTACTGGGATTGTAATAAAGAATCTTTGAACCTTCTAGAGAAATTTAATTTAATAAACGTTCAGAACTTGTCGGAATGTAATACATATAGTGTTGTATTAGTCGACTTTACTCCAGATGTCTTATTTGCTCAACTAAAATTAGAATGTATTCGCCTGCTCTTCGTTATTGGTGGAAAGGAAAGGAGTACCAGCCAACGTCAAAACACAAATGAGCATTTCTGCAAATAGTGGGTCCGCTTTGGAAGTCTACAAAAGTTAATAATATCGCGAAGTTAATGCCATGACATTGATACTGCTGACATTGCGTGCCAGCTTGAATTAGATACCTCGCATACGTAAGAGGCCGCGTATTCGCTATTGGCGCACGGCCGAATTGTAGTATTCCGAGTAACGCTATTTTCCCCAATATCTTTAGTTTGAAGCATTAATTCAGCATAGTTAAGTTCATTATCTTGAAATGAAATACATTCTTACCCGGAATTCAGCGGTCAGGCCTCTCCTGTATTCATGGCTCAAACCCAGAACGGTTGCGGCTAATTGCTTCCTTAAATAAGGAAAGTGATTATAGCTAAGATGCAACTATGAGATCTAATTGCGTTAACACGAAATAATCGAAAATGTACTTACATTGACTCTTCTGGATTTACATGTCTTCGTATGGGTCCGTCCGGCTCTCAATGTCACCATCGTAGTATAACTTTATGTATAGTCAAGATTGAAGTGTTCTGGCTTACCAAGCAAGTCAATTCGGTGTGATCCATTCATTTTGAAATCATAACTTTCCAACCCAAAGTATCAAATGTATGAACCATGCCTGAATTTAGTACAGATTTGATAGGATAGTGTCATTAATTGTGTTGTATGGTAGGGTAGAGTGTCATATTTAACATTGTCGGCTGTTGGGTTGGTAGTAGTGCGAGTCAACATAATTGTCGGTTCTGAAGATGTGTAACTGACAGCCGTCTGTTCTACCGAGACGACATAAAATCGGCTTAGGCGTGTGCCTAGCCGACGAGATTGTCGGCTGTCGGCTTGGTAGTAGCAAAAGTCGACAGCCGATGTCGGGTCAAAAATACGTTTTTTTCGGCTAGGAAGTAGCCGACCAAATCGGTTGTTGGCTCCGTAGTGTCCCCCAGTCATTATCAAGTTTACTTTGTCCGTTCTAAATGATGACGTAGTAGGTATAGTTTCCCTTAAAACTTTTGTAATTTGCATTCGCCACTTTAAAACTTATTTTGAATATATCGGCCGAATTGCTGATATTAATTCCATATAACTTCAGAAATTTGTGTAGTAGTTTGAATTCCAGCTTTGAAAATTATGCGTCATTTTCTCCACCGTTTCCTGGACTTTGGTGTTTAGTAGTGTTCTTACGTTATAATTGAATCGACCACTAGCGGTGAAACGTTATGGACACTCGTGTTCCTTGCGTTATATTTGAACTCTTAATGCATAAACGTTATGATGAGGTGATCTCTCGGTGGCTTCTGCTTTATTCTGTAATTTTAACGCCCGGTATTAAAGATTACGGACACCTCTCGGTGGTGTCTCCAGTTCGTTTAAGGAAAACGAACAATCATGAAGATAAGTTGGCTGAGAAGGCAAGGGTTCATTAGTATTCAAATAGTTTAATCAAAAGTTAAGATCTTGTACAATTTAATATTATGAGTAATGTTATGGTTTGGACTAACAATTGGAAAGTGAAGGGTGAAATTATGGTGTTTAGAATGTGTGTGTTAGATTCCCAGGTTGGTATCAAACGAACCGGGATGCTATTGGGTGTTTCCGATTCTCCGGTTGTTCCCACATAACGTAAGATAAGTATGTGCGAGAGTTTCGATTCACAGATTGTTACCTAAGTATCCGAGATCCGTAAACGTGTGGTCGTGTGAAGAGTTTCGATTGTCGAATTCTTTCAAAATAAAGGAGATCCCGGTTGAAATTCGGTTTTGTAGCAGAGAATCCGTTTTCAATTGTTAGAAGGGAACAGCTCGACTTGGGAGTCCGAATTGATTCTTCTATTCAAATACTGGTCCTTTTATATTATCCGTAATCTTAATACATATTAATTTCTAGTTTTATCTTGTTTACGTAACTATTGACATAAATAATAGGTATAAAAGTTCATCTTTGAACTTTTCATGCCGGGTGTGCAAGTTACATATTGTTTACACAATAAAGATGAGTCTTTCATCTATTCTTGACAAGGAATGTTCGTGTAGTGATCCCAACTACTTTAAAGTGGTTCACAAGGTCACAAGGTTGTCTAAAATATATGGCGTAACATAACACACACCACATAAAAGAACTAAACGCAACTTATTTCAACTCAATAAAAATTAGTGACAAATCGAGTTTTGACAAACACGGAATTGAAGAATTGTTACACTCCACGATATTTATATTTGTAGTTACGTGACTTGGACCACATTCCGAAATTCTTGTCCGACTGGAGATGAAGGAGTCGACTATGTAGTGCAAATTATTTGTTATTTTCAAATTCGAGGATCTGAGTATCCGGGTATCCTGTATTTGATTTATTAGATTTCATTAGATTGAGTCTGTCTATTCATGTTGTACAAGCAGTATATAACTCCCCTTGAGTTCTCGCGCTTTCATACGAGATCTCGTCTTTCGAGATTTCAAGCAAAGGAACGAGTTATCGTGCCCAGAATACCGCCTCAGGGTTTACACACATGATATCATGCCTTCGAACAACATCTCGTGCTTAAAAGCCCAAATTTTACTTTGTCGGGCATTTCGTGCATAAGTTTTCTATATAAAGTGATGTGTTCTATTCGTAGAGCGGACGATTATAAATAAATCGGCTATTGCGTTCATTTTTGCGCATAAGCATTCGCGAGCTATAAGCTTTCAAAAATTACGTGTGATTGTAGCCAATAGCCGCAGGATTTATCTAACCGCGCATCCTATGTACATGGTGACTAATATGCGCTATCGACATTGTATTCCAATTGAACTAAATTGCTCAGAAATTGTCGACCCATGGCTAATAATTTTGCATGATTGTCTAATCATGGAAAAACTGATTATGTGTTGCAGTTTTAATGCTGTTCAAAAACGATGGATATATTGTCTAACAGTTTCGGCATGATCTCACAGTTAGGTCACAGTAGTAACCGTTAGCACATAGGTCTCGTACCTAAAACTTCTAACAATTCCGTCTGCGAAGTGTACTAAACAGCTCGGAACCGTGATGTAAGAAGATTCCGTCGCGGTACTTATTAAAACAAAAAGCACAACTAAGAGTTTCAATTTCTTGTAGTTTCTGTAAAAAAAGTTAGAGTTCGTCCAAATAACTGAGATAGTACCCAGTGACTGAGTTTGGCACCCAACGGCTGAAGTAAGCACTTGATGACTGAGTATAGCTTCTAATTATTGAGTCAGGCACCCATTTGGCTTTATAAGTAAGTTACATACAATTTTACAATAACTTAATCTGAATTGTAGGTTGTGATCGAACTAAGCACGTTATTTCTTCTTTTCAACAATTAGTTTTTCATTCATCCACTTTTTCACGCCAATGTTTGCCTAATCGCTGGTCAGCGCCGCCAAACTCTTCAAATATTAACTGAAACGTGCACATGACATGAATGCAGTTAGGTTTGTATGTAGAAATTACGATGTCTCCGGATCAATTAAACACTGACACAACCAATGCATTTGGGTGGTGTTGTCTGACCCGAACACCAATTCAGTGAGTGAGTGAGTGAGAACGGTTAGAAATTACAATCCTACAAATTAAGATTTGTCCTGAGTAGCATCTGCGGTGTGATGGTAAAATCTGCTTCTTGAGAACGCCTGATTTTAATGAATAGCTTAGCTCATACATATATTGCCTGGAAGACTAGTAAAGACAAATTCACAACAGTTCAGTTTTGCGTATTTTCTAAACAAATTGTCTAGCGCTATTTGATTTGATGCCACGCTGAACGGTCTATCCGAATTGGACGGGACTATATTCTTACAATGAAGCTACTGCCCTAGATAGATATTCAAAGTTTACAGTTCGTGAGAATCTGCAGGGCACACTAATCGTTGAAGTGGTCAAACAATTTATTTAACACTAGCTCAGGTTAGGGTCACATTCGTCGAATTTTGGGTTCACCAGAACGACCATTGATGAGATCAGCAATATCTACTGCCGATCACAATGTTCATACATCAGTGATTCATCAGCCAAAGTTCTGTAGTACCTATTTTTTCATTCATTTTTAAAGAAAAGTTGCAATCACTGCTAAATGCATGCATGCTGCATGTTTCGTTCACAAGGTCAAAATGAGCATTATGTTTATGTGGATATTTTCCTGAAAAAAATGAAAAATAGGAATGACAATACTTTACACGATGAAACACTGAGGTATGAACATTGTGATCGGCAGTCTATTTTGTTGATTCAACGACCCGTAATATTTGTTATTTTTGGCATATTAAAGCGGGTTTCATAAACGCTTGTCGGTTAAAATATTTAACAGGTATAGTCTTTCTTACACTAACATGCGATGGTTATATTAATTTGGTAAACATAGTTCTCATCATAAGAGGTATTGTTTTAAATATGTTTCCTGGTGACGGCAGGTTAGGCGTCCTTGCCTCAGAACAATGACGACATAACCGGCGCCATCGCGTGGCACATTTGAATATAATTAGTAAAAATTTAATCAGTTTTGAGTTAATGACCCTGGAGAAATTTTGTATTTCCATTTATATGTATCTTATTTTCAAAATTTGCCACAAGTCTGGTATCTGTCATTGAATATTGTAATTCATGGAATTTTTACATGACCGAAATAAAAAACGAACTATCCTCTTATGGTTTAAACAATTGTATTCACACATGTTTTTGCTGTACTTTGTCAAAGCTGATGCTGAGGACATTACAACGTAGACTACTTCGCAGGGTTATGCTGGTTTATATTTAATCAAAACGCGAAAAATTAGCCCGGTTCCTTAGAACCGATTATTTGAATTTTAGGCCAAAATTATGTAAATCTGGGCTTATTCACGTGGCGATGGAGATAAATTAGCCCAAATGTCGTGGGGATAATTAGTCCGCTCTTTCTATTTATCAAAATTCGGATAATTTTATCAAAATTATAAAAATAGTTATAATCCGACGACAAAAAGTAAGTTGGTTCAGGTTCTACGAAGAATAGTAGAAATTAAGAAAAAGATGGATGTGTCGTTACCTGGTACAGAATTTTCATAATTCCTTAGCTCCAGAAGTGACGAAATTGTTGGCCGGGAGTCGGCGGTCACCCAAAATTTCAGAAAATGTTGTTTTGATTATGTGTGATTTTGATGAGTTGAAGAACTGGAGGGCAAACATTTGAAAAAACACTATGCTAGTTATGTTATACACGTGAATTTCCCGCGTCGCTCTCATTTTTTATTTCATTTTGACACTGGGCTACAATGAGAAAGGGTTTTTACAAAAAGTGGGAATAATTAGCCCTGCTTACCTTATGACAGTAAATGACATTTCATGCATTGAATTTAGAAACAGAGCAGCTCCTTGTAACAAGCATGATTCTGAACAAATTGAAAATGCAAAACTTTATCCTAATATGAAAGAATATGCCATAGATTGAAGAATAAATTATGAATCATCCTGTGTGCAAATGCTCACGACTTAAAGGATGTAACCATGGCATCACACTCAACAACAACCGGAAGGAAACAACAACTGAGAAATAGTATGTACATTGGGTCCACAGAAATTGTTGGATATTATCAAGATATTTGTAAATTTTTATTTTTATTTGTGGAAGTGAAAGTTGAAGCTGGGTCAACACAGTTAAGTGAAATGGGAAAACACGAGTTTGGACAGTGCTCTCCCTTTTGAGATTTCAGTGAACCGAATCACTCGTAGTAGTTTTACGAGTTGAACGTGAACGGACAGGAATTAGTTTGTAAGGGACATTCCTTCTACAACATTCCATGAGCTCCTATGACTTTCCCTGACGAACGAACAAGAGGCGACGCTTGGCCAGAAAACACAAGCCAGACTCGTGACGAAACAGAACACTTTGGATAGCCAGCCAAGACACAGCTCCACATTTTCCCTTTCTGAGTTTGTTGGTCTTGAGTTGAAATTGTAATTAAAATAGAAACCTGATTAATAAATACTCTCTGCTAGTAGTGAATTGATCAGTTGTGTCATTCACAATTAATTCAGGGTTGTCAGTTGTTCTCATTTTGGCTAGGAACGAAGTTCAGTTTCCGCAGTCAGTCAGTACCGTGAGTCACAAATAACGCCTAGCTAGGTAGAAAATCCAGTAGGCTACCTGATCAGTGACACACAATCAAAGCCAGTATAAAGACACTTTCCATCCATTACACAATTCACAATAGGCGACACATTAATCGAGCAACCTTATTTCGTGTAGAAATTTGTGACGCTCAACGTTGGACAACATAGGATCATCGTCTGTTCGAAGGAGCCTTGGAAACTCTTAGGACTTTGGATTCTATCCAACAGAAATAACGAAAATAAATAAAAATTGCAGATAAACTGGATTAACTAATACGAGAATCGAAGACGTCCGATGCACAATTCTAAAAAACCTTCTCATTTCGTATTTGCTAAAACTGTAACTTAATTATTAATGAACTGTCAACCCAGAGACATCCGAATAAAATCATAATTGCAACTTTTCCTTTACTCAGTACTTGAGTTACGTGAAGTTTAATATTTGGAGAGTACAGGGTGGAGCAGAAATTGAAATATTTCAACGTTGAAGTATTTACGGATGATTATAGCATATAATCATCCGTATATTAGATGTGTTAGAACCGTTACTGGTGCTTCTGTCAAATACCCTGCGATATTTTTATCTTGAGGTATTTTCCGCAATTACTCAGTAACACATTCACCTACTTCGACAAGTCGTCGTCGAATCAACGAAGTTCCCCTTCGTTGATTCGTATACTCCTTCAATCATTCATTCAAGTTATCAACCAAATGCATATCTCAGTCTTCAAACTTTCCCAAGGTCATACAATTTGTGAGAGGAGCAACCAGTCATGGAACATCCAGTACAGTGAACTAAATAATCAATTATTAATTTATTTGAAGAACAATAAGATTTAACTTTCTCAACTGAGTTGAATTTTACACAATTGTTGATTTGTTGCCATATTCATATTCCTGGCTCATTAACAGAACCTTTTTTTTATGTGCGAGTAATTTTCATTCCCGATTTTTGTCAACGTTGTACTGGTCAAAGGCCTGACAGATTTTGAGGGTCGAGGTCAACCCGTAACATTATATTCCATTGACCTCCAGCTCCAAAGGTAAAGTTCCTGCAAAATTTCCTGCGAAGGAAAAGGATTGGGTGCAAAGGGAGATTTCATAATGAGGTGATCATGAACCTAAGAGTGTGTGATATACCTAGTGTTTCAAAACCAGCGTACTAGTCGTCCTAATTTCCTCTATTTTAACCTCATCTGAAGAGTGAGGTGTGATTTTGAGCGAAAAATATTTTTTCAAAATTTCAACAAAAAAATCAAAAAATTTCAAAATTCCTTGGAATTTCTTGAGATTTGTTTTTGATTGAAACATTTTATTGAAAAAATTGGAGAATTTTGAAAATCTTGAGAATTTTTGAGAATTTTTGAAATCCTTATGCAATCCAAATTTCAGTTTGTCTTTTATTTTCTGATATTTGTATTTATATATTTATTGACAGGGCATTCGGACATAGCTCAAAAGACGCGCAATTAAATTTCGAATAAAATGACTATCTCATTTTTTTAGATAAAGTTAAAATTGAGGAAATTCGGACGAATAGTAGGTTGGTTTTGAAACACCCTGTACTCTGTTATCCCACAACTCAGTATAGATAGTGGAACCAGTGTGTATTTCAACCACATTGTAAATTGTTAAGAGTTGGAATTTCAAAAATATTTAAAAGATTCTGAAATGTTTGTTTGTTTTGGTGAATTTACAGGGACGTAAAACTTTCGCGGTGGGGTGAACCGGCACACCTTACCAAGTTCAATGTGGATAAATTCATTGATTTTCTTTCGTGTACTCATTCTTGGTAAAACACTTAAATAAAAAAAACTTGAAAGTTGATACCAAGAAGAAGGAAAACTCTTTATTTGTTTAAAAAATATAAGCTCACCTACAAAAAGGCGTTGTCAAGTTAACTTGATAATAGTACCACTCCTTTCTTCATAAAAATATCAAATCTATTTATTTACCCATATGAGCTCAACCATGACGTTGTCAAATATCAATGATAGTTTTGAAATTCTTCAACACAACTTAATTTTATTTGTTTAACAAATATGAGCTCATACTTAGTCGTTGACAAGTTACCTAGGACTAATTATTAAACGACTGAATCTGCTGGTCCAGGGCGTTGTCCATTTTGATTAAGATCCACAACATAACAGACGTCATCATCAAAATCAACACGTGTGAACAGTTGATTATTCAAAAGTCTCTTTCGAAACATAATTCCGAAGTAGACGAGGACAAGAAGGAAAGGGCAAAGAATGACAGTGGCTGCAAGTGGAGCATATCTGGAGTTATTGAATTTAATCCAAGAGAGAATGATGACATTTGTGGTGAAGAGAAAGACAGAACCACCGCTTGCGAGCAACCAAGCGGATTGGATGAAATATCTCGTTTCTTTGTCCAATCTCTGTCGATTCACTTGGCGAGACAATGAAGCATTTTCTTGAGAGATCGAGTACGGAGAATCAGGGGTCATGTATTCCAGGTCATCATGGTTGGATTTGAAATGAGGAATGATCCAAGAGTTGACCATTATAACGAAGGTTGCGATGGACACGAGGAGTGTCGTCGTCAAAGCGTATCCTGCCAACAACCACTCATTGTCATCGTAACCAATTTGCAGCTCAGCAATCGAAATCTTTAAACAATATAATAAGGAAATCCAGTAATTAAACATCCCCAGGCACCTGTTTTCGTAGAGAGTGGGTCGCTATCCAATTGACATCGATAAAGACATATCTAAAGTGCGTTATACCGTAGGTGTAGTTTGACTCACCACTGAGAATCCGGCCATAAAGGCCATGAGTTCATTCACTCCGGATAGTTTGTATTTGTTCAAATAGAATCGATGTCTTCCGATCAATTCCTTTTGGACGTTCGTTAGATTTGCGGACATTTTGATCACTCCTCAAGTCAGTTCATTCTAAAACTGTATTTGATGAATTTGTCAAAAAAAATACTAGAGGAATGAGTGCGTGCGACCAAGTATTGAGAATAACTACTACGTACTAGTAGAAAAAATCCTCGTGATAATTTTTATTAGTGATGAAATTAAAAGTGGAGATAAACTTCGTGTCCGCCTTGGCTGGACAGCAATAATTATCTCACCTTATCGCTACCTAACGAAATAAATTATTCCGCTGGCTGATAAGTCCATTTATTATTGTTTTCCATTGAGCATATGGCAAGTTTCCGAGATAAAATATAATCAGTGGTGTCAAGGTACTCAGAATAAAACGATTTATTAATTTGACATTATTAATAAATATGAAATACACTCAATAATTGTTATTCGCCTCAACATGTGGTCAGAGATACAGGGTGGATCACAAGCAATGCCTTCATTCTATCCCAAGCCCATCTCCATGGTGTGAATGAGATTTAGCAGACCCTGGGAATCGAACCCTGACCAGGCTGGTGGGAGTGCGGAACCCCGTGCTTCTACGCTGCCCTGGCTTAGTTGTACCATAAAAAGTCTTTCTTGTGCAGATGCGTTCTATTTGTGAATTTGTGGAGTGGAATTAAATGCTCAATTTGTAGCGAAGTCGTTGCTTGTTGATTTGTTTGCTAGAGAAGTTGATTCTTCTTGGAATCTGAGATGGTCTGAAGTTAATATTAATGTAATAAATAATTACAAACCGGTTTTCTTATGCTGAGACTACGGTGGACTTGATTCAGACCACCAGAATAAGTTGATTTTTCTTGGAAGAACGAAATGAATGACATCATAATGCGGTCGTTCACTTTCCATTATTTATTTCTCAGTGTTAACTTACACCAGATTTCAAATATAAGTTAATTCCTAGATGGAATCAGAAGTCAGTCTGTCGTAAGATACAGCTGTTGAATTCAGGAAAACGTTGTTTCACGTCTCAACTTCAAAGATAAAGCTGCAAAAAAATTACACAATTTTGTACACTTTTTTCTAGTTAAATTGAGTTAGAATTCACAATGAAGGAAATCTTGTCAATTTTTCTTCTCGTTAATTTTGCTGTTTACAGTCATGAGCATTTTGTTCCAAATTTGAATAGCGCTGAAGAATCTCTCGTTATATTGACAACACAGACACCGACTGGTTCGGCTGAGCTTTCAGAGGATTTGACCAACATTCGACATGAGGAAGGTACGGCTAACATTGTTTAAGAACAGGAATCAGACGTAGACAAAGACTCGTCATACAATTTTCACACGATTCTTTTATAAATTCAAGAAAAAAATTATCAAGATTTTACTTTTTCTTACTTTCTTAAATATTTAATGTGCCTTTTTCCTTGCACTATATGTCAGTATAATGTACTTCATTTGCGCAGACGACTTTTAACTTTTTCATGTACTCGGATCCTAACTCGTGAGAAAAATAGTATTGAGGGTCCAGATTTGATACCCCATTAAAGTGGTTCCAATATGAGATGTGTCTAAATTTTCAAATAATGTTTCAATTAATAAATTCCGTTATACTTATATTTAATTTTGACCGTTGACTGCTTTGGGATTTGTATTGGAGATCACATGGTAGGGTGGTGCAAATTTGGTCACCAGGACCAAAATGTGACAAATTAGACTACCTTACTCAACTTTGTAATTTTTTTATACAGTTCCTGACAAACCAGTGATTCTCTGTAAACCGGATTCTTGTGGCCTCAACGCCTTCTGCAGCAGCGAAGGGTCCTGCACTTGTGTCCCTGAATACTACGGTGACCCTTACGTTCAGTGCCGGCCAGAATGTGCCATCAATGACGATTGTCCGTCCAATAAAGCTTGTATTGGAAATAAATGTATGGACCCATGTCCAGGAGCGTGCGGTCAAAATGACGTCTGTAAGGTTCAAAACCATGTTCCATCCTGTTGTGTTGGATACAATCCGGAATCATGGTTCAAGATACGTGACCCTTGTGACCCCAGTCCTTGTGGAGAATTCAGTCAATGTCGGGAGAATAATAAGGTCCAAGCCGTTTGCTCATGTCTGGAAGGTCGCGTCGGGTTTCCACCTCAATGCAGACCAGAGTGTGTTTCGAATGCCGAGTGTCCTTTAATTAATGTGTGTATTGGAATAAAATGTGTGAACCCATGCCCAGGTCAATGTGCCAAGAACACGGTCTGTCAACATTCAAACCTAAGCCTTCCATTTTTGAAAATTCAAAAACCGGGACTCCTAAAAAGTGTCATTTTATCGACACAGAATTCATTTTTGAGCCAATTCTCTCTACACACAATTCATTTTTTGAGCCAACTTTCTCTAAAAGCAACGTAAAAAGTCAATAATTCGCCTGAATTGTTGGATAGTCGCTGTAAGTTGAACCAAAGATTAATTTTTTTTTTACTTCAACATAGCGTAAAAAGTGCATAATTCGGTCGCATTGACAAAATATAAAGGCTCTAAAGTTGAGTACAGAAATGCGAATTGGCCCGAAGAACCTAATGGTTTCAACTTCCCTCGACAACATAAAGTAAAAAGTCGAGAATTCGTCAGGTTTGTTTTCGCACATTCACTGTAAGTTGAAGTAAGAATTGATAATCGGCCCGAAGGGCCGAGGTTTTTTTTGGATATTGCAATATATTTGGCCAAAATATACTAAAAACCGGGATTCTCGGGACAAAATTTTCAAAACCGGGACCTTTTCGGGACGCCGGGACAGGCACTCAAAATCGGGACGATCCCGGGAAAACCGGCGCGTCTGGAAGCCCTACTGATGTTGGTTAGTATACTAGATGGTTCATTGTACTGTATTGTATGAGGTTGTCGGAAAGATTGTATAGACAATCAAATATGTGGTCCAGAGGACAATTTCAGTTTCAATGCTGAACTGAGAATGGAAAGTATACCTCGCTTTCTTAAGGAAACTGCCTTGTTCAGCTCTGGAGACGCCGAAATATTATGAACTATCGTGTACATTCCTGCATTTTACTGAGCTATTTCGCTGATGATGAAATACAAATAAGCTGTATCTGTTCTAGAGCCAGCCAATGTCCCAGGCATGACAACCAGTGAGGGACCCAGCACCACAATCACTTCTAATACTGACAAGGTATTTTAATTAACAAATTTTTTATTTATTTCGCAAACAACTTTTCCATTTTCATTTCAGATATTCAAACCAGAGACTTATTTCTTCCACGTTGAGTCTAATATTCGCTATCGCTACAGTCAGACTCACGTGACGTCCAGAGTTGTCAACAAACACCACACTTCCCAAGAAGTCACATTTCGTGTTGTCCTCCCGGAAACCGCGTTCATCTCAAAATTCGTCATGTGAGTTAAATTTTTATGACACCTTCAAAAAATGAGATAGTCGGCTAATATGTCCTATCGCCATTGCTGGGATACCGTGAAGGTCACATGGACATGTATCTAAACACACTGCAACCAGGTGGAGCATATTTGCCACCTTCGCCTAAATTTTTAATGTGTACATATGTGACTCAGCCTAGATGGCGTATGTAACTGGTATATCGTGACGACGCCCAGTATTTATTTATTTTTGTAGGGAAATTGATGGGGTTTCTTACAAAGCATACGTTCAACCGAAAGAGGAAGCGAAGCGAGTGTATTCCGAGGCGCAGAGTCAAGGACAAAGTGCTGGTTTGGTTGAAATCAAGTAAGTCTCAAAGATTAATTTACGTAAAACGTTAATTAAATTACAGTTGTGATAATTTGTGGTTCTCAGTGCAAGGAATGCGGACACATTTGACGTGAGTGTGAATATTAAGTCAGAATCCAAGGTCACCTTTAACCTCACGCACGAAGAACTTCTATCACGACGTCTGAGCTACTATGAGCAACAGATTCACATCATACCAGAACAGGTGTGAAAAAGGAGAATAGAATAGAATGTCGGTGTAGAGTATGTTAATATCCACACCTGAGGATATGGCAAATTGACAGATTCAAAATAAACTGGTCAAATTAACATACATTGCCGTATCTCTAATCAAAGCGGAGTGAAAGCAATTATTTGGTAATTGATTTCAGGTTCTGACATTGCGAGATTTCCAAATTGTCTTCAACATTCAGGAATCACAGAACTTGACTCTTCTCAAAGCTGAGAATTTATTAGAACTTGGAGAAGACAACTCACAGTTCACAACCACGCCATCTCCACAGATGAGTATGATACATTTGATACTTATAGGAGAGTTATAGTTGAAGAAAATAATCCCGGAGATGGCAGTGCGGTCTGAACTGTACATCTGAAATCCTCCATGCCCTTTAACATTACAGAAAACTTCAACCCATAACTAACTTCGTTCCTTTTATTTTTTCATGTTCGGCAATTTTTTTAAATAGCAAAAAATTCACTTTAAATTATATTTGACCCCCGTGAAAATCGAAACAAAGCTGCAAGCTCATTAAATTATTAAATGAGGTTCTTCGGATCTCTGTAATGTAAATTACAGTACAAAATATACAGTGCTATACGTCACATGGCTATCATGCTATAGAGCCGGAAACTCTCCTATTTGTCATGGTTCTTTCCCAGCTCACCTCAGTTAAACTAAATATTCAGTAATCGACTTTCATTGAATTCTAAAGTAATTAGCAGAAACATACCAAACTTGTTGAACGATTTTCAGAAATCGCATCAAAATAAGTGGGCAACAGCGATGGAATTGGGAAGTTTTTGAAAAATATTTTGTTAGCGTCGTTCTGCCTGATCCACACGAGAGCGCCATATTTTTCATTCCTTGTCGAGTTTAACAAATACGCTCCTTAGCAAGGTCGCGCATCGTAATAACTAGCTATAACCGGAATTGATGCACTGACATCTTAGCTACTGCCTCACTTAAAATAAGAAAGTACCTACCCTCTAACTTTATAGTTCAAACAATTATTGATTTCTGCTTATCAGCTTTTCACTTCTTTCATGTGCTTATCAAACCAACGCCATGATTGAACGACTTTCAGGGAATAGAGCTAAAATAACGTGGACGCCATCTGGAAAAGATGTCGCGAAACTCGGTGTCCGAAAGTTTTCAGTCAAGTACGACATCGAGCGAGAGGTGGATGCTGGGGAAGTCTTGGTAAGCTTGTATCTATATCTATAGAAATTTAAACTGTTAGCTAATACATATGTATCAATGCATATACAAGCATAGTCCATATACATATCTTACATCGCTAATAACCCATATCATTACGCATATGTAGGTAATGAATGGATACTTTGTCCATTTCTTCACCCCAGCCTCCTTGACACCTCTTCCGAAACACGTTGTTTTATTCTGGACACCTCTGGTTCTATGAGTGGAAGGAGATTAAAACAATTGAAGGAAGCGATGGCGGTAGTACTGGCTGACTTAAAACCAGACGACTTCTTCAACATTTTAACATTTTCTGATGATGTCAAGGTAAATGTAGATGGATTTAAATTGACGCACATATTTTAAATTACAAAACATTATTACAATTTTATTGCCTACTATAATGAATAACATCGTGGATAGTTTATGGGAAAATGTGAGACGGTGGGAAACTCCGGGACACACAATTTTTCATAAAGTGTAAGCGGTGTCCTCTAACTGATTATATGAATAGGTCTGGTTCCCGAAACGATATTATCCTTACGATGGAACCGAATATGTCCATGACACTGTCACGGATTCTTACACTGCTCTTGACTCCGACAATGTAGTCATGGCGTCAATGGAAAATATTGAAAGAGCCCAATGTTTCATTAACGATCTGCGAGCTGGCGGTGGGACGAATATTGAGGGAGCACTGAACCGTGGCTTAGAACTCGTAACGACCTTAAAGGAAGCTTCGAACCGAACCATCAGACTTCCGTCAAATATTGACTCTATATTAATTTTCTTAACGGATGGGGAACCAACGAGTGGATTGACCACTGACCCAACGGAGATTGTGAGTTTGACCTCAAGCGCCAATGCAAATATTTCAATCCCCATTTACTCAATTGGATTTGGAAGTGGAGCGGATTTTGATTTTTTGAAGACAATCTCGATTCGGAATCACGGATTTGCTCGAAAGATTTATGAATCTTCAGACACAGTCATTCAGTTGAAAGACTTCTATGGGGAAATTTCATCTCCACTTCTTTCAAATGTCACATTTGAATACACATCCAGTCCAAAGTATGACTTAAAAAACGTGACGCTCTCAAAATATGGAAGAGTGTTTGGTGGGAGTGAAATTGCTGTCGCCGGTAGAATTTTACCCACATGGACCGACTCTGACACAACAGGCGACAAACACTATTTTGATGTGAACGTAGTAGGGTCATCGAGGAAAGGTCATGTCACATTCAACAATCCGAACGTCGTCGAATTGACAAATTTACAAAATAATCTAGAAGATATTTTCCTCGAGAAACTATGGTAATTCTAATTATTTAGGTTTGATGCCGATTTTACCCTAATGGTTCTTCTGTTTAACTAGGGTATATTTAACGATTAAACAATTAATCGTGAAGGATGTGGCCGAACAATCTATGGACGGATCAGCGTCAGAAAACACTTCAAATTCATCTGAAGAAAGCTACAAGGATCGAGCCATTGGGATAGCTCTGACCGTAAATTAATTCTGATCTCTTCAAATGTTTCTTTTTTTTAGAATTATGTTATCAATCTCCGGTTTTTTTGATAATAAATAGTGCGGATTCGTCACTCCATTCACTTCCCTAGTGGTCCTCAAATCAAACAACACTTTAGCTCCACCTATTTCTGACGATCCTTGCTTCCAGAGGAATATTTGTGGTACCAACGCCATCTGCAGTGTTGTGAAACGGAGGGCAGTTTGTCGTTGTCCTCCTGGAATGGGTGGTAATCCACTTCAACGATGTCAGATTTACGCCGAAAGTCTTATAAGAGAAATTATACCTTTCAGAGCTCCTTCCCGAGCTAGTCCATTTGGTCCCCATCTCCATGTGGACCAAATTCTCTGTGTCAAGAATCCAGCGAAATCGTAAAATGTAAAATAAAATCGCCTTCCAAATTCCTTCGGAGCTCCACCAAATTGTCGGCCGGAATGTGTATGCAATCCGGACTGTCCGACAAATCTTGCTTGCATTGGCAATAAGTGCGTTGACCCATTCGTCGGGGCTTGTACTCAAAGTAACGACGCCATTTTGTTTATTTTAATTAGTTCGGAACCAAGCTATACAAATATGCTGAACATTTTTAGGAATATCCATTTGTTAGAAGATGTAGCCTCTACAGTAACCTTTCTCCTCACACCCAGGCACTAACCTAACAAATTCTTAATTCTAGTGGCCAATTTTTTTCAGACACTAAATGCGAAGTCATGCGTCACATACCTATTTGCAGCTGTATGAAAGGCTACGTGGACGCCCCATTGAACGGATGCACGCCCATTGCACCGATTGGTCAGTTGTTAATTTCACTTAAGTGTATTTCATACTTATTAGGACTCATATTTTGAATACAGCTCCAGAAAGTTCGCCTCTCAATACTTCATGCACAAATTCAATGTGCGAAGAGAATGACAAAATTAGGTTAGATTTAAGTTCCAAACTGAAATGGTACAATGGATCTGCCACTCTCACCATCAAAAGATATCAGGGTTCCACGCAAAACATTCATCCACTTGTAAATCCACTGCCACATTTTTTTTAAAAGGAACCTTACAAATCCTAAACGGTATTATAAATGTAAAATAGATCGGAGTGACAGAATTCAATGAAGAGGATTGTACGGTTGGAAACGGTAACAGTAATGGTACACAGAATGACATTCCAGGGAAATGCCTTCTTCAACAGGATTGTGTCCAAGACGCAATTAAAAATAATTTTGACTTGTACAACGATAACCATTATTGTAGTATTACATCCAAGTAAGCTCAAAACTATTTAATTACACAACTTAATTAATTACTTAATTGTTTTCCATTGATATCTTACAGAAGTACAGGAGATACATACGCGGGGACATGTTGTACCGACGTTGACAAAATTTCAGGGACCTCGGCTTAGAAAATTCTTTGTTTGTGTTATGTAGTGTGCATGCATCCTGACCATGGGTATACCAATATAAACGGTATACAAATCGAAATACTGGATTAAAATATGCCACTTACCTCCATTGTTTCTGTTCGGTGTCTATTGTCCCTACAGAAAATATAATTCCTCAACTTATACATGAACCGAAATGTTCTTTAGTGTTGCCAGTGAGAAATGAGTGTGAGAATAATTCTTTGGTACGTAAATACCCAGAATCCAATTCAGCTCAATCCGGCATAAGCTTTGTGAAAATGAACAAAATTTGTCACATTCTTTCTTTTTTAATGAGAGGGAGTAAAAGGGAATATAATGTGACAAGTTTACTTTGTAAAAATACAAGATGACTACTTGGTGCAACCTTTCTTAATATTCGGTACACGGTGAGTCATATCCAATTTCACAGCTTATATTTATTGCTTTGTATTTGGGCTCAACGCATTTGGAAGGATCCACCATGCCATACTGGATTATTAGAACTCAACTAAGTTCTTCTATAAAACGAACGCTATCAATACTGGAAATGGGATTGGGATGGACGAATGAAAATGTTGTGAACCACCCTGTAGACAAGAACCATATGTCTGACAACACCTTGTGACGAAAAGCAATTAATGAGTATACTCTTTCAAATTGTTTATTATATTCAATTATATTTATTATATTATGTTAATTGTATATTAATAATATCAAATGAATAAAATGTTTCATGTACGCAAGTGCATGGAGACCTGGACACCGAAGAATATATTTTATCATGGTCACTCAGCGTATCGGAAATAAATACATTCCATCCTACTACTGCGAGTACCTTCCCATTCCTATACCAAACGGAGTGGAAATCTGTATCACTGAATGCACTGCTTTGGATCAATTTGGTATTTTAATTAATTCACAATAATTTATTTACACTATTTACATTTATTTTACAAATATTTGCATAAGTACAGTTTGAGCACATTAATTATAAAAATATAACACAATTAATAATTACTAATTAAACGTTCACACTTTAAATATTGTGAAATTTAATCTCACTTAACGATACATACAATCTTATGAATGTCGATCGTACTCAGCCATTCGTTAAAGAGCAGATGGGGTGTAACGAGTACAAGATCAACGGATTTCACCTTGCATTATTTATATTTTCACATATTTCTATCATAAATTCAAATCAATTCACTTTTCTTTGTGGCATCGTCTAATATGAGTGTACAAACCACTGGAAAAACGGAAAAACTTGTCACAGTACTTGCATTGCCGGGATTTTTCCCCCGTATGAATTCCCGTGTGTTCTCTCAATTCATATGATTTCTTGTATGTTTTATCACAATAAGTGCAATGGAAATTTTTTCTCTTGGATCCACTCAACTCCTTCTGCTCCTGTTCGATTTTCTTTGGTGGAGAATTTTTATCTGCTTCCAGTTTCACAATTTGAGGGTTTTTATGTCCCGATAAGGAATTTTCTTGAGCATGGCTCGCAAGATGAACCATCTGGTCAAATTTGTTTCGAAATCTTCTGTGGCACACAGGGCAGGAGAGGTCTGACGATTTCATGGAAAATATTTTTTCAGAACAATAATCAATTGTTGGCACTCCGCCGCGCCGTTGTGTGTTCCAAGGTGATTCTTCAGGTTTACTTTACAAATGAATAATTTTGTACACCGATTGCATCCATAGAATGTGTATGTTTCAGAATAATTTTCTCCATCATGTTTGTGACCTGGAGATTTTGATCCTTTACGTCTTGCACGTATACCGTGGTTAGCATCGACACCTACGGCTGGAATTGTTTCAATCAATCAGAAATTAAACAAATAAATTGAAATCATTGAAATGGTAAATTAGAAATAAATCATCACGTGTTCAAATTTGGAAACGAATTATAATTTGTTTTGTCATTCAATAAACCAAACACATATATTTTCTAGAACAATTTATTTAAAAAAAAAATTTTGGCTTGGGTTTTAAGTTGATTTGAATGTGTTAAATTCATTCAAGTTTCTTACTTGTCCTCTTCCACAAATTCACTTTTAATATTTGGATTCACATTTCCAAAGTCGTTGACCCCGTCCTCCTCATCACTTGATCCGGAATTTAGAACTTCCATAATTTCCGCATCAGATAATGCGGAATTGTGAGTTGGACGAAGGAACAAGCCCAAGTGAATTGATTTGATGTGAGCACTTAAGACCACCATGTTTGGAAATACTTCTTGGCATCTTGTACAGACGACAGCCTCACTCATTTTTGTGTCAAAAGTGTTGTTTATTTTGCAATATTTGAAATGAAAAATCCAATTAGTTCTTAATTGTATAGACAAAATTTTTCAACAGATTCTTGTCCCTGTTTGTCTGTTGGTTGAGTCGTCACTAAAATAAAACTAACATGGGGATAGTTAACTAAAATAACAAATGGTATAAAATGATACGGGTCGACCTCGACCCTTCAAATGAGTCATGTCCTTGAGTTCTCGGCAACTGCAGTGCAATGTCGACAAAAATAGTCACTTGAAAATACTCGCACTTAAAAATAAATTGTGTGAATGAACCAGGCATATGACAAATCAACATATCTACGGGGTGGTTCATAGTCAACCATCCGTCGGCCAACACTAGCAATAAAATAATAAAAACAAATGGGATGAAATATTAAGGATCAAACTCAACTATTCCTCAAAGCGTGGTGAATGGACTTGTCTTTGTGAAATAAATGTACAGGGTGGTACCTATCAAATTAAATAGTGCCACTGACTTAATTATGCGCATATTTCTTATTGTCTTGTGATACGTAATCGCTCACCTTCAACGTACCGTAAATGACTGATTAGATGCTTGGGCGTGATCTTTTTATTTGAACTTTCTGAACCGGCGACGTGTATTTGGACCTTTGGGGTTACTAGAACTCAATTAAAGCCCCGACATCTAATCGATGATTTACGGTAAGCCTGTCTGTGCAGGTACTACCACGAGAGTGTCTCGCGTATGAGACAAACAATGATTTAAAAATAGAATGAGTGTGCCGTACGTTTGTCAAGTAAATCTACAGGGTAGTTCATAATAAACTACTAGTTGGATTTGGATATACCTCACAACTTGGCGACAGTTATGGACCACCTCGTGTGTTGTATTGTGTTTTGGTATTAGCTCGTCTTCTCCGTGCAGTAGAACAATTATCACATTTCTGACAATTACAGCACAGTTCATATGGGTAGACTATGTGGGAACTCAATGACCAGGACGGTTTGGTATTTGCTGCTTTTTTATTTCTCTTTTGTTTTGTTTTAGACTCATTTTACGACGGGGAAATTGAAAACCATTGAATCCTCGTCCTGGGAAGGGAACGGCAGAAAATGAATGAAGAATAAGAATAACTTGTAAGAATATTGCCTACTACACTGAATGCGTTAACGCAATTTACTAATACGTCTTTACAGCCCGGTCTGACAAGGGAGAGTTATCACATGTAAACCAGGACCTGGAACCGACACCCGATTTTTTAATGCATTGGCATACCCTGAGTAGGTTTTTGTCAAGATTTGCCTGCACAAATGATTCTTTTCTCAATATCTTCAAAAATTTGATTAAGAAATTCCGACGTCTCCACTTTGGAAGTCATTTTTCATTTCGTGTCGACAACTTTCAAAATTAGGAAAATTTGGCTTTAGCACACGATTTCTCAACTATCACTTAATCAGATTTTTAAAAGCAGGGGAAGAAATTCATTTGTGTTGGCGAATTTTAACAAGAACCCACTCTAGGGATGATAATGACAATGCATTGAGAAAATGAGGTTTCGCGTCTTGGTCCTAGTACACATTTGATGACTTTCCCTTGTAAGTTAGAGTTATGCAGACTCAGACACTTTTGTCCGGATATTTGGATCTCTGGCAATTCTAGTCACGTGGTGTAAGTATTGGTTTGCTTTAAATGCCATTGTCACCTGGAACTGGGAGTAAATGAATGATCCTGATGTACATGACACAAATCTAACTTACAGGGTGGCTCATAATAACCTGCCGACTCCATCCTTTTCATTACTCATCACCTATACAAAGAATATATTTACGAATACACTGCGTAGTGATCACCAATTTCACCTATGCCCCTTGAAGCTTGACGCCAGGATGAAGTGAGTTAAACAGTACGTGTACGTCGTTGACTAATGAGCATTTACTGGCATACAATTAAAAAAAAACAATTGATGCAACTACGTTGAATACATTGCTGAAATGTTTTTCTGTTCGTTAACTAATTTGGTTCTTAATTTTGGAAAGTTTCCAATGTAACGTCTGAGTCCTTTCAAAAATATTCTCAAGAATAGAGTAAGTTTGGAGTATTTTCTAAACCGTTACTCACCCTACAAAATTATGAACCGCCAATAGGTATATTTTATTTTTATTTTATTTAAACGTTTGAATCAAACCAAAGAACTGTAAGAGGTATTCGTCAATACAGAACCTAATTCATAGAGAACTTAAAGAAATATACTAGCCTAGGTGTGAATACAATCCAACTTACCCGGATACTTTCCGGCTGAATGGTTAATGCTCTCAACACCAATTTCGACAAAGTACAGAATAAACGAGTGTGAACACAATTGATTAAACTGAAGGTAATACTTTCATTTTTATTTTATGTAAGAAAAATTAATTGAATTACAGTAATATTCCATGAGAGAAAATAACTCAGATAAGGGAATTGTGATAAACTAAGAGCGTATATAAATACATAAATAAATGCATAATATATAAATACACATACAAATATAAATACATGTATAAGAACATATATTAAAATACACATATGAATACATACCTGCGTTGAAATACATGATCTATTAGAGGTGCAAACGGGTCGGACTGACCCGTCGGGCCAGCATAGCAGGCCGACCTGACCCGTTTCCTATTTCGGGTCGGGTCGGGCCGAATCTGGAATAACTTTTTGTTTCACTCGATTCTAAATTGACGTGTCGGGCTGGGTCAAAAGATCAATCGTATACATGTCATTGAGAATGAGTTTTAAATTGGTAAAGTCTAAATGCAACAACAATTTTGATTGGACAAGCTGTCTATATAGAAAACACCAACGGCGGGAATTAGAAATGACTAAAGTAATTAGAAAATAGACAAGCCAAGCGGGGTAGAAAATAAATTTAAAATGGCACGGGCGGTCGGGTATACCGGCTTAAAATCCTAATTTCATCGCGTCGCGTCAGGCTTTATCACTTTGAAATAAAATTTTGACGGGTCATATCGGGCATTACGAAATTGGAATAAAAAATTTAACGGGTCTGGCCGGGTCAGAATTTTTATTAATATACGAACGTCGGGCCGGGTCGGGCTTCATGTAATATAGAAAAAGTCGGGTCGGGCCGGGACGGGTCTCCCTTTTACGGCCCGTTTACACCTCTGGTATCTGTAATTATAGCATTTTCCGAGTGATTAATTCACAATTGGACTGAAGGAACTGGCATGATTTAGCATTTCGATGGAATATTTCAAATGTACAACGTGATGGCGACTATTTGATTTTTGAAGGTATAACAGTGCACACTATAGGTAGCGCGTTTGAAAGAAAATCTATCACGACACGTACTATGTTTACCAAATTAATAATCATTTAAGAACTAATTAAATAATTTATTATTTAGCGTAAGAGAAACTGTTTCGGCTAAATATTTGAACCTGCAACGCTTACAAACCCCGCTGTGCATTATGCACAAAAGAACAAAAATTATATTCCACTGAATCGTTGGTTGTTTTAGAAGAAATATATGTACGAAACTATATTTATCCCAGAAAAATATGGATTTTTCACCATAAAAAATTTAATCCGATTGGTGGTTGGCTTGTCAAATCAGAAAAGAAAAATCAAATTTTATATTTTATTATCTAAAATTTTTGTAGTAAATGTAAAGCCAAAAGTCAAGCAATGAAGCAGTATACAAAATTTCAAGCCAATAATCGTTTTAGAATTTGAACAAAACTAAACAGTTAAGGGTGTATTTTGGCTACATCTTGTCGTCCAGACGTTAGATGAACCAAGCTGGGCTCTTAATAACTGTACACACTAAAGTACCCTAAGCATTGATTTCACGACCAAACTTTAAATACAAAGAAAAGTTCAAAATAGGTCCGAACGGTCCGGTTTTGGATATTGGACCAGGTTATCAGGTTAACCACATGCAATGTGGTCACTTTGCATAGGGAAAACGTGTTTCTTAATTATCAATTTTCCATCAGTTAAAATAGGTTTAGTCAAATTTTCAGTGTCTCCGACGTTAGGCAATGCGTATTGGGTCAACATGGTAGTAATTATTAGTTGATCAAACATTGCGGTCCTTTAACCCTGTCGGATGGTACATATTATCTTCATCTAACATTACATACTTTATTCTCATATTGCAATACCATTCAGGGAGAATATGGGTCGCAAAATTAACAACTTTTAAAAATTGGTGTTCGTCCAGACGATCTACTAAACTACCCCTACTAAACTACTCAACCCCAAGCACTTCACTGAATTATCCTGTCAGTGATTTATGGTTACGGTAAGAACATGCATCAATTAATTGTTTGGTGACGATATGTACCGTAGAAAACTTAATTCGAAGTTAACAGTAAATATGATGGTAATACGGAGTGATAAATATATATCCTAACATGTTGGAAAAGTGTGACGAACCCAAGTCCAAGCATTTGGTACACCTTATATAACACGGGTTTTCAGCAAAATACAAAGGTTCTTTCATTTCCTATTTATCCTATTTTGACTCTCGACAACAAGATAATCCTGTCTGAAACGGAATAATGTTGAGTTCATTGAGATTAATCCAGACTGCATTATAGATGGAGATCGACGCGGGTGACGTCGCCGGGATAAAGGAGTCAATCACCTTACAAGCGAAACAAGACAACAACGGCGGGAAGGGGCATATAGTAGTATATATGTAGTGGGATCACAGAAATTTTAAAGAGTCTTTGAAGAAGAGAGATGCTTGAGAAACTTTAAATTATTTGCTTTTGGAAGAAACATTGCGTGGGATCGAAATAATGTAAGGATTCTAATAGCTGTTGGACAGGATGAAGTTCAAACTGACAAACACCTTTTCATCGATTCAGAGTATTTTTTAGCCGTGTAAGAGTGTAAGAATGCAATGAGTTCGGAAGCGGGGCTCAAACTTCCTTGCTGCTCAAATTCAAGCCTGAAGTGGGTTCCTTAATATGGAACTGTCCCAGAGCAGACAATTAAGGGACGAGGAAAGGGGATATCAAATACGAACCGAATCTCCGTGCATTTAATGACGTAAATAAATCAACGCATTCGGTGTATGGCGCCAGGGACGAATCGCATTGCAATTTTTTTCAATAGATAAGGTTTTTTACACATCTCCATTTGGACGAGTACATGTTGGGGAGATTGGATATTTTGAAGAAAATTTGAAACAAACAAAATGGATAATGGTTTTCTTTTATGAACGTGTGGTTATGGTGGGTAGAACACAGGCAATAATGGGTAACTTATTTTCCATCTTACGATCAGTTACTTAACATTTTTGTGGTGACGAATTCATCGTCGATGTTGGAAACATCATTGATAGCACTGTTACGGAAGTCAGCGCTGAAATTAGAAACTCTTAAAATGTCGAGGCATTCGGAGAAGGCACACCGTGTTGTCAAATTACTCCCCATGCAGATCCCTTAGCCACCAAATCTAGACCCGGACCGGGGACAATCTATCGCATGTGTCAAGTTCTTGAGATTGTAAAACCGGAAAATATTACAACCAGGTCGACGGTTCAGCGAGCTTGCCTCTGTAATGAATGCATGACAGATTATCAACATGTGGAAGCCTTGGGCAAAACTATATTCGAGTATTGCCACTAGGGAAATTGAAGAGAAGTTGTGAGCAACGGCTACAGCATTAGCAGTCGAGTACCATCCATGTACGGATGTCCGGATTCTCGACCACCGTTTTAATCAACGGAAAAACTCAGAGAAAAATTTTTAGAGATGAGAATTGCTCGAAAGGACCCTATTTCCTCTTGTTCCTTTGATGCAACTTCTTTCACGGACCCGTGATTTTGTCCAGGACTACGGTGCATCCTTTTCATTTTGAAGTTTGCTGCCTGGTTGAATTCAGAGTTTTCAATTCGGACACACGCAAAGACTCAATGTCTATTGGATGCTTTATATGACTTCCTTTAGATTGCGGTAATGATTTCAATCCTGGTGACTCGATGATCAACCAATTACGTTTACATGTGTCTAGTTGGGTGAACACAACGGGAAGGAGGCCTCGAACATCTTGCAGCCAAACAGGACGACAACGGCCGGAAGGCTTATATGACTGTAGTGGGCTCACAGACAAGGCAAAGGGACTTATATTTACTTTGAAAACCTAAACATAACTCTGACGAGGAACAGAATTTACAATTTCAATAGAAGGGCTTAAGATACGAACACTTACGAAAAGAATGGCGCTGCATCGAAGTGCGACTTCGATAGCGTCAAAGCTGAAATGATTTTCAAAGGGACTTTCGATACTGTTTAAAAACATTTGGCTGAGGTCACGTTGATGTAATCACATGCCGCTTAATTCTTTCAATTTATATGATAACTCAGAGGGCAGGCATTAGAAAACAAATCACTATACGTTGTCAACGGAAGAAGACACTATCAAGTGTAAAACCGTACATTGATTACAACCTGTCTAATTCCCCGTCGTTATTTTGCAGTGCGCGGGACATACTTTAACGCGACAAACTTCTCGCCTTATGTCGTGATGCGCAGAGTATAAAATAAAGACAAACTAATACATCTTTAATATATCTAGTGTCAAAGAATTATGCTGATGCTTTTGGACTGGCGGGGTAGCACGGCTCATTGGAACGCTGCCGAATAGAATGACGCTGCGTCAAAGAGCGGCTTTGAAAGCCTGAAAGCTGAAATTATCCTCAAAGGAAATTCCAACAATGTCATTAAGTTCGAAGTAATCTTAATAGTATTAGAGTGCACAGTTTCGCATATTTTAATTGTTGACGGAATACTTCTTTAGAACTGTCTGCTTTACCTTCCACTTCTCTATGCAAAGTTAAATTGCACTGGTTTATTTTTGAACATCGAGTTTCCTGTAATAAATATGGTCTACACACCACCTTTAGAAGGGCTCGACTTTGCGTCAAAATCTTGCACTCGCAAATGGCATGGATTATTGGCGACCCCCAGACAGGTGAAGCCGGCTGTGGACAAACCGAACTGGCCATTGTACGACAGCATGCTTGAATTCCGTGCTACTGACACTGAGGCTACCAGTTTGGTACGAAGATAAACAGAAATCGTTTCAAAAGAAGGCTACGATGACTAGGATATTAATATTCAATACGCCTTCAAATTGAAAATAGACATGATAATATGAATTTGATACCAATAGCGTTCCCACAATCGGAAATTAAACCAACAAATAATATCCGCATAATTGCTGATGCGGATTCAAATGGATTCTCATGGATCACTCGAAACTCAAGGGGCTCGGGATTGTACCCAATCGGATCTCAAATTGACAATTCTCGTCAGACCTGCAAAATGGGTGAAATTATTGTTAAAATAAATTCATCTGAAAAACCGAGACATTAGGTGCTACTTTCAACCGGAACACAGTAATCCAGACTGAACTGGAAGGGACCTCTTTCTCAATCTACCATCAGGCTTGAGTAAAATTCAGTGAAGAAGAAATTGCAAATGGTAAAGCATAATAGTGGTTAGCACTGTAGAAAACAATGGCGTTAAATTTGAAGTAATCTTAATAGTATTAGAGTACACAGTTTCGCATATTTTAATTGTTAACGATTGTACGCGGACCAATTTTGTTACTTTCAAATTTTTTTGAGTGGCTTCTTTCTTAAGTAAAGGAATACTTCTTTAGAACTGTCTGTTTTACCTTCCTATTCTCTATGCAAAGTTAAATTGCACTGGTTCATTTTTGAACATCGACTTTCGTGTAATAAATATGGTCTACGCACCACTTTTAGAAGGGCTCGACTTTGCGTCAAAATCTTGCACTCGCAAATGGCATGGATTATTGGCTACCTCCAGACAGGGGAAACCGGCTGTGGATAAACCGGACTGGCCATTGTACGACAGCTTGCTTGAATTCCGTGCTACTGATACTGAGGCTGCCAGTTTGGTACAAAAATAAACAGAATACGTTTCACATGAAGACAACCATGACTAGGATATTAATATTGAATACGCCTTCAAATTAGAAATAGACAAAATTATATGAATTTGATACCAATAGCGTTCTCACAATCGGAAATTAAACCAGCAAATAATATACGCATAATTGCTGATGCGGATTCAAATGGATTTGCATGGATCACTCGAAATTCAAGGGGCTCGGGATTGTACCCAATCGGATATCAAATTGACAATTCTCGTCAGACCTGCAAAATGGGTGAAATTGTTGTTAAAGTAAACTCATCCAAAGAAACCGAGAGATTAGGTGCTACATTCAACCGGAACAGTAATCCAGACTGAACTGGAAGGGACCTCTATCTCAATCTACCATCAGGCTCGAGTAAAATTTAGTAAAAAGAAATTGAAAATAGTTAAGCACAATAGTAGTTAGCACTGTAGAAAACAATGGCTTTAAATTTGAAGTAATCTTAACTGTATTAGAGTACACAGTTTCGCATATTTTAATTGTTGACGATTGCACGCGGACCAATTTTGTTACTTTAAAATTTTTTTGAGTGGATTTTTTTTAAGTAAAGAAATACTTCTTTAGAACTGTCTGTTTTACCTTCCACTTCTCTATGCAAAGTTAAATTGCACTGGTTTATTTTTGAACATCGAGTTTCCTGTAATAAATATGGTCTACACACCACCTTTAGAAGGGCTCGACTTTGCGTCAAAATCTTGCACTCGCAAATGGCATGGATTATTGGCGACCCCCAGACAGGTGAAGCCGGCTGCGGACAAACCGAACTGGCCATTGTACGACAGCATGCTTGAATTCCGTGCTACTGATACTGAGGCTACCAGTTTGGTACGAAGATAAACAGAAATCGTTTCAGAAAAAGGCTACGATGACTAGGATATTAATATTCAATACGCCTTCAAATTGAAAATAGACATGAT
>JAQGCA010000133.1:0-42360 GCA_034698945.1 Protaphorura quadriocellata | reverse complement strand
CCTGTATAATATATACAAGTGATATCGTACCGTATTTTTTGTAATTCGGCGTGCTGCCTGAACCCGGTCGCATGGAGCAGGTTTCAGTGTACTCAACTCTCAAGTCTAATTCAGTTCTAATACTTCCTGACCCTGACTTTACTGATATTATAATCGTTCTAGCCGTAAGCAACGATTCTTAAATTCAGTTTTTCCGTAGCTTTAACTTGTTTTTATCCCATAATAAGCGTATCATACTAATTCATATGAAATAAACAACTGCCAGGTCAGGTTGGGATTTCCAAAATATTCCTAAAGTCTAGGGAATTTTCCCTACTAAAGTCTGATTAACACAATCACATTGCGACACACTCGGACAATAATAACCCGCAGCCCATTATCATGCTTCAATAGCAGGCACGATATCTGTGAACGACATCACGAGGTCCTTATTTCTTGGTTGAGTGAGATTAGTATACATTTCTTACTAAAATAAATAATGTTTGGAGTAAGCAAATCCAACTTCTTACTACCTTTTTGTTTCCAGAGAGTATATGACTCATTCACATAAACTGTATCTTTTCCAATTATAAGCAGCTTTTTCCTAAAATTTCCGGCTTAATCCGGAATAATAAGTCAACAAATAGAAAATCGTGCTGCCGGCCAAGTTCAATACAAAGTTTGGTTAGTCAGCAATTCAAAGGTTAAGGGTGAAGAGAGTTGTCGACACTATAATTTTATTTCTTGTGAAAAAAAGAACAAGTCATTAAAATTAATACTTATAATGTCGTGTTGTGATAAATTTAAAAACGTTGACTTAATTTGTGTCAGCTTGTGCAGAAAGTTCAGCTAACATTTGGTCGGACGGGTAGACGAGACGGTAAAATCCTTTTAGAGAAACGTACTCTTATAATACGTCATTCTTTTTCACAGAACCAGGATTTAATAAGTACGCACAACCACAGATGTACATAGGAAAAATAGGCCAGACCACGGCAGCGGTAGCATGACAATAATTAAGAAAGAAGATTAAATAAATGCATGCATAACATTTCTTAATATTTAAATCTAATCCAACCAAGAAACAGTTTAATCCGAACAACGACTCTGTTGCTCTCCTTATTGCGTAGCGATGGCCAAATCAAACTGTACATGCCTCCAGAGTTTATTGGAAGATTTTAAGGGCTGGGCAAATTGATTGGTCAATCCTTATCCTATTTTAAGATTATCTACGACAGTAAGTCCATCTGCGACGTAACGAAAAAAATAAATATTTGCGATAGTACGACCGTATAGGTCAACAGGATTTCACAAGTATTTCGAAATGTTTTTCAAGAAAACATAAGTGTGAATCTGGTGGGATGGGCTCCTTATCTAAATTATCCCTTAATCGTCAATTTCCTTATGGCTTTTATAATGAACGGTTTCGACATAGTATCATGCAGTAAGTAAAGCGGGGCGAGATAACGGAACCCTTTACGAAATCCGGGTAAAGTACAGAAAGTGATTAGAATATTTTTACAAAAAAAAATCACCCGCAAATTTCTGTTGTACTTTGTCTCTTAAAATGCATGTAAATTTTTTCTTTGAGTTCAAGCAATCCAATTAGAGTTAAATGGACGCCTGAGACGCACAAGGCCAAAGAGTTACACCTCCTGCAAAAGTTGGCCGGTCAAAATGACGCAATCGTTTGTGGGTTGGTTCCAAAGTGGAGAATTGAGCATTTGACCTGTCGACCTGTCAAGTTTCATCTTGAACAGAATAGCGTACGGATAACATGGGATATTAGTTTATAATTTGTAATCAGTTCAGTTGATGCAACGGAATGGAATGAAAAAGAAATGAAGATGTAGAGTGGAAAAATCCTGTTCTTTCAATCCAATCACGAATCCCAAAAATCCTAAGATGCAATGTAGGCTTAGGATTTCGTAAGATCATAATCATAATCATGAGGATGAGAATTTTTTTTAAAACTGGTATGATCTAGTAGTCTTTAGCTCTTTTGATTTGACTGAATTCATGACATATCGTAGAGGTAGAGGTGATACAAGAGATAAAGGCTTGAAAATGGACACACAGAGCTATATATTGATACTACTATTTATTCTTAGGGATTTTTTTGACCACCTTCCTCGTTCATAACTTTAACTCTTCATATTAACTAAGTAGTAGTTGGAGTTAAATGTTGGATTTTTGACGTATTCATCAAGAGAAACAAGGATGTGCTATTAGGTCTGGTCGTCGGTCTGCGGGTCCCGGGCCCTATAATTATCCCATCACTCAAACTCTTACCACTATAAAATTGGTCGTCAGCTTGTCACCTCTTCATACAAAACATCATGTTAATATTATAAAATTTAAATCCTAATAATCATCCTTTGTATAACTTTTCACCAGTTGTTTCCTTCTTTCACTGTGTCTGTCTTCGATCATCAAAATCGTCTTGAGTCGTTTGTCTGCCCCCCAAGTACTCAGTCATTCCCGAGACACACTCCAGAACTCATCTTAAAAAAGATTTAAAAAATCCTCAGTTAATTCTCTCTCTGTCTCATCCGTCAGTTTTGTGTAAGGAATACTCAAATAACGTTATAGATTTTATTTTGTATATTCTATATTCTTATTCTCATCTGTGTGTGTGATTGATAGATTAATTGATTTGACCACGATCTCAGCACATGGTCACACTAAGTCAGACCTCAACTTTGTTCCATTTACTAATTATATATCTAATCTATTTTTCCTTTAAAATAGTTCAGTTGTCGACGGAGAATGGAGTCAGACGGGAGTAAAAGTAGTAAAATGGAGTCAGACTCAAACACGATAAGTCAGACAGAAACGACAGTGATGGGACCACTTAAACCAGATTTAGAAACCGTTCTTGGAACGACCAACAATGAGGAAGCAGGAATTACGCATAATTGTGGTGTTTTTGGTTGTATTGCTTCGGGAGAATGGCCGACACAAATTGATGTCGCACAAATCATTTGCCTTGGACTTGTAGCTCTTCAACACAGGTTTGTTGATTTTTGTTTTTGAAGAAATCTTCAATTCACTTAAACTTGTCCCGAGTTTTAATAATTACAAACTGATACCTCTTAGGGGTCAAGAGAGTGCTGGGATTGTGACTTCTAAGGGTGAAGACACAAAAAAGTTTAATATGCACAAGGGAATGGGACTCGTATCCAATGTGTTTGATGACCATGCCATGAGCAAACTTAAGGGGAACCTTGGATTAGGTCACACACGATATTCTACGTCAGGGGCATCAGAAGCCCTCAATTGTCAGCCATTTGTCGTTCACACTCAACATGGTGCCTTGGCAGTGGCACATAATGGTGAACTCGTCAACGCAGAGTCACTACGTAAAAAGGTACGTTTAAAACAAAGTATTTGGAATTCGTCATCGAACTCCGCTGTTGACCTTTGTCTATTTGTCCATTACCCACCAGGTTTTAGACAGAGGTCTTGGTCTGTCAACCATGTCTGATTCAGAGCTCATCACTCAGGCCTTGTGCCTAAACCCGCCAGAGGGAGAAACCGAAGGGCCTAATTGGCCAGCAAGAATTAAGCATGTGATGAAATTGAGTCCGCTGTCCTACTCTCTAGTTTTGATGTACCGTGATAGAATCTACGGAGTCCGAGATCCCTATGGGAATCGCCCACTCTGCATAGGAACTTTAGTCCCTGCCCAAATGAGAAGTCGAAATAATCCGAATTTGGAAGAAGAAATTGAAGGTTGGGTCATTTCATCAGAGTCTTCTGGATTTTTGGCCATTGGGGCTCGTTACATGAGAGAAGTTGAACCTGGTGAGATCGTCGAATTGACAAAGCATGGAGTCAAGAGCATTGGGATTGTGGATCGAGCAGATGATAAGATGCCCGCATTTTGTATTTTTGAATATGTTTACTTTGCTCGTCCGGACTCTATTTTTGAAGGTAAATTATACATAGCTCAAAATATACTGTTGCCCGGGTCAATAATTAATTTCGTGTTTATGTTTAAAAAATTTCAGGTCAAGTCGTGTATTCAGTTAGAATGCAATGTGGTCGAGCTTTGGCAAAAGAAGCCCCTTGTGATGCGGACATTGTGAGTTCGGTTCCAGAATCAGGTACAGCGGCTGCTCATGGGTATGCCCGTCAGTCTGGAATTCCATTTGCTGAAGTCCTTTGCAAAAATCGATATGTCGGACGAACCTTCATTCAACCGAGTACGAGGTTACGACAACTTGGTGTAGCCAAAAAATTCGGCGCTCTTTTCGATAACGTTTATGGGAAAAAGATTATTCTCATCGACGACTCTATTGTTCGTGGAAATACTATTGGGCCAATTATCAAATTACTGCGTGATGCAGGAGCGAAGGAGGTAATTTCCATTCTCATTTTAACAAATGTTTTTGATAATTTAACATTTTAAAAACCATTTTATCTTTGTTATTCCTCAGGTTCATATCCGAGTCGCATCTCCACCCATCAAATACCCATGTTACATGGGAATCAACATTCCGACTCGTGAAGAGCTAATTGCCAATAAATTAGATCCTCCTCAACTAGCAGAAGCAGTCGGTTAGTTTTCTTTAAATGATGTTATCGGATTGAAATTGTCAGATTTCATAACTTTCGATTATTTTTATCTTTAGGAGCTGACAGTTTAGTGCACTTGTCAATTGAGGGACTCATTAGTGCGGTCACCTATGGAATTCGAGAGAAGGATCAAAAGAAAATTGGTCATTGCACTGCTTGCCTCTCAGGCAATTATCCAGAAAAGCTTGAATGGTAGCTTCAGAGCAAGTCAAAAGACGTCTTTTAAATTGTGTAAACTGTGAAGTGAATTGCTGAAGATGCCGATATGATATCATTTATGTCTGTACATCTAATCCCCATTGACACTGATAGTAATTTTAAAAGAGTGTATGTTATATAATAACTTATAGGTAGTTGTCTTAAAATTGCAACATATGAGTTTTATGTAGAGTAGCCGTAAAACAACCACGCATGCATAAGTTTCATGGCCATTTTAGAAAAAGTGCTACATAAAATATAGTGTAAAATGTAACTCGATCGATCTTCTCTTAACCGTAGCAACTTTTATCCGTATTTTATTTTAATCCTCGCTGTCTCTTAAGGGGTTTTCAATTGACGGACTATCATGTAATACTAATAATGTGTAAACCCAGGACCTACGCTTGTGCTATTTATTAATCACACAAATAAAACTAATATAAATTTATTAATTTGAAAGTCTCTTTCTTGGTCGGGAAATGCTGGACTGGGCTTGCAGACAGCAGAGATAAAAAAAATGTAATGAAAACATGTGCGGATATTAATTTTTAAACCTTGTACTTTACAGTATATCCTTCTTCTAATTACGCTTATTATTTCGTACAGTTAATCCGGCTTCTCAGGTTTGACGTAACACACAAATCAGTACAACTTGAACTTAGATTTACATAGAGTGTCGCAAGAACACTGATAATTATGAAATTTTATGAAGACTTATATTTGCTCAACCTTTAACCTTCCATTATTCAGTGTCGGGTTAATCCTCCTTAGTTTCACGCATACGACGAGATAACAAAATTACTTAGAGCCAACAAAACGATCATTTATAATGACATGAAAGTGGTGATGATAAGTTACGGCACGGCGTTGAGTTGGAGGTTGGCCGTAAATTAAATGCAAAATATTTGTCGTGATTATAAAACCTTCCGTCAGCATAAAAATTTATTCTTCACAAAAATTCGTTCAAATGTTACGTCTGCACTAGCATTCAGACATACTACGCATCTTAAAATATAGTCTAAAGTCTGATAACTCAGGTCACGCCGACTAAAATAATTTGATATAAACTATATTTATTTATTATAAGGAAGACAACAGTCGAAGAGTCCAAGTCACACACCGCAGTTAATCAATTTTTAATCATTCAATGTTCCCCAATATTCAATATCTTTCACAGTTTTGGGACATGCAGCTGTCAAAACACTATTTCCGTCATGAGTAACTAAAACATCATCTTCTATTCGTATTCCGATCCCATCAAATTCTCGGCCGACTTTGGTTAATAAATCTTTTTGAGTTGATGAAGCTCGAATATAAACGCCAGGTTCAACAGTAATGATCATTCCTGCTCTTAAAGGCCGATTTCTTTCTACAGCAGGTGTGTCATGAACATCCATCCCCAAAAAATGGCTGACATGATGCGGACAAAATCTTAGAGCGACCTCTTGCGTCCCAACACATTTGGCACTTACTAAGGAATTGCTAATGATTCCTAATTCTTGTAGTCCAGAAAACATGAGGGGTCCCATGGTCCTAAATAACTGCTCCAAGGATATCCCTTCACTTACCTTATTAATTAATTCGGACTGAACGTGTAGAACCATCTCATATAAACTTCGATGACGATCGTCTGTGAATTTCCCAGACACTGGCCAAGTTCTGGTTATATCACTACAATATCCAAAAAATTCACACCCAGCATCCACAAGTACCATTTCATTTGGGTCACACTTATTAGTATTAAAAACATAGTGAATTATGTTGGCACGTGCACCTCCAGCAACGACTGGCGGATAAGCTAAACGATCAGCCCCTCTTGTTCGACATTCATAATCCAACTTGGCCCAGATTTGATGCTCTGAAATCAGACGACCCGCCCTACTTTCTTTCCCACAAAGTTTTATAGTTTGTTGAAAGGCTTCTGACGAGATTTGACCCGATTTCTCCATCAACTTGACCTCGGCTGGTGACTTAATTACACGCAATGAGTCTAGAATTTGTTTCGGAGACTCAGTAGGACGTACGTCAAAGTTAAAAAAATGGGTTTTGATTCGTTCTACAAAATTACGATCTTCGCACCATATCACAAATTTGTTATTTGTCCGGAGTGCGTATTCCCGGAGAAATGTATCAAATTCTGATAATAGATAGGACTCGTCAAATCCAAAATGCTCAACCCCTGCTTTTGTAGAGGTTTTTGGCCCATCCCAGAGGTCAGTAATCGGGTCCGGGTCATTGAGAAAGATGTAGTGGGTTTCTTTTCCGTTTATGACGGTGAAAACTTGGACAGCCTCAGGGTCGTAGCTCCCAGAATAGTAAAAAAAGTTTGAGTTTTGTCTAAATGGATATGGGATATTCTCAGACATGTACTTTTTAGATGAACCAGGGATTAAGATGAGGTGGTCGAGTTGATCATTGTCTGTCTGTCTTCGGTTAAATGATTTAACGATCCTGGAGCAAAGCATCGAGCGACGATTTTTGAACTCATCTTTACTCACTCCTGGAATGACCTAGAAATTAAACAGTACATTCACTTGTGATTTTCCTATTTAGATTTCAATGGAAAACTTTTAGCATCATTCATAATCCGATCGGATCCCATAACAAATCAAACCGCTTTAGTTAGTACGATTTTCATCCACCATTGATCTCAAATGCTCAGACGAAGTGACAGAAAATAACAACTTGGCTTTTTCCTATATTATGGGATTTGCACACCTTGATGGAATGAGGTGGATTATCACATTGCTGTTACAGTATCACTTTAACAAAAAAACAAGCAATAAGCAAGCCTAATTTTGTATAAACCGATGTCCAGAGTTGACACCATGAAAAGTTTCTACACACATCTCAACCCAAAATGTCAAATGTTGTAGCGCATACTAGAATATACTCACAAAAGTCGGATATGAGAGCACGTCTCACGTTCCCCCTGAATTCCTTACTGTTCATGCATGTATCCGTGTGTCATGTACGCAAGTCAATTGCGACATTGAGAGAACTACACTGGCAGCCAACAATGCTAACATGTTCAATTGTTCGGGTTGAGACTTTTAAAAAAGCTGTCCATAATTATATGTAAATGAATTGCAGCGAGAAAATCCTGCAGGAGGTCGGAAAAAACTTACAGAGTTTTCAAGTGCAAGCAAGGGGTGTCACGCAAATTATTGAATAAAAGAAATACATGGGATTTTCCGTTTCCAAATCTTCAAAAAAAAATTGACAATTTAGGTTTAGGCCTTCCAACATGTTGAAGCTGTCAATTTTATTTTATTTCTGTACGCAAATTGGCGAAAGCTGAAGTAATAGAATTCATTGGATGGAAGTCCATGAAAGCTGAGGCCAAATGGTTTTGCAATGTTCTTTCGGAATGTCCTTGGGCTTTGTAGCTTTATATGCTACAAAATAAAGTTCCAAGGATTGGAACCATAATTAATTATTTCGAACGAGATACTAACTGAGGGTTGACAGACTTGTTTCATTTGTCATTCCCCATTAAAAAAGGAGCGACTAATATCACCGATGCTGATGAATAACTAATTGTAAGGCCTGATTCTATTATTAAAACTATCGATCTTTTTGTTATTCAAATGAATGAAGTTATTGACTAAACGAGCGTCAAAGTCGTAATATTATTTTGCTGAGATGACGATTAAAAACTAAGCTCGCTGAAATATTAATTATGTCTGATGTTCTCAAATTAAGACTTCTAAATGGCTAACCAAAAAATTCTGAAAGTCAAGGAAAAATGCAGACATGCACTTGCAAAAATAGAACTATTAAATCTGACGACTCAGAAGTAGGCCACTCAAATCGCAGACGAGATCGAATTATTCCAACTTCAGCAAATTGCTAGCAGTCCACAACAAAAGAAAACGAATGCAATGTATAGATAAACAATTTAATCTAACAGTCGTAGAATTTATGGCGCAAACGGAAAGTTTCAGAAAGAAAATGACTACACTTACTCACAGGTCAAAGTCTAAAAATCAATTTCCTAGTAAAAGTTAGGTAGGGTGATCCTCGAACTGCAGCTTCCATGAGGATTGAAATATTCAAGCAAATTCTAGTATTATTGATTTGGCATTTCAAAGCAAAACTTACAAACTCATCTATTTCGATCATGATGACCCTAGTTGCAATTTTAACGGCTTTTAACTCAAATCTAGTTCAAATCAATACAGCCAGGAAGAGCTTACATTAAAGTGTCCACCGATAGAACGGCCAAAATTATAAGCAATAAATCAGCATGCCGCAGACTTCAAGCGAATTCACTTTGTTTCAATCAGTACTCCAATTTGAGGAAGAACCACTTTAAATTTATCAACAAATAGCGCTCAAGAATTCTTCACTCATGGAGTGTTTTAAAATATCCTTCACACTCACGAGTGGAACGTCAGGGTGTGTAATATTCAATCGCCAATCTCAATGCAATTGCCCTTATAATTGATAAATTTAATCGCAATTTTACGCGTTCTTAACTTTTTTACGCTTTTTATTTTTCTGAGTCTTGTACACCGGTTTATTGAATTCATGTTCAGTTGAATTTTGGCATTGCATTGTGATTGAAAATTACCCACGCTGACGTTTCCCTAGTCAGACCAGACCACAAGCATAATATTTCTCGTAACTTACCTCATGAGAACTTTGGAAATGTTCTGGATGAGACTCAAACGTAGGTTGACCATAGGAGAGACTGTTATTAGAATTCTTGGAAATTAATCCAGTTCTTGAAGACTGCGATGACGAGGACAACAGCCTTCGAAGTCCTCTCAACAAACTTGGCATCGCAAGTAGTCGACTTGAGAAAATCATCCTGCCTTATTTTATATCAAATTACTCTACTTCACAAAAAGGTCATTGGGAACTTCCAAGTTATGACGACCTGAAATATGATACATCATAATAAATATATTAATGTAAACCTGGTGTAATAATATATTCAATTAGAGTACTTGAAACACAATGATCTCTTACCTGCGGGTCAGTCCCTCTTAGTGGGCTCGGATGAATTGTAGTGCCAGGTCACTGGTCATAAGCCACTGCTCACTCTCAAGTTAATATGACCCTGAATTTCACATATAATTGCTTAAAACATTATCATTAATAACTGCCCATACACAAGTGCAAGTTAGTGACAAATACAAGTAAATCTTAAAATCTACCTCGATTTTGAAAGTTGTCCCGAGACTACTGCGAGATTAGTAAAGTTCCGGTCGTAGGTCATTGGTCAATTTCTTGTTGTGACCCTAAATTCACAGAAATGTAATACATCATTAGAATATAAATATAATGCACGATAATCGTAATACCCATGACCGCCTGTCTGTTTTTTAATAGCTGTGACCATTCAGAAATGAAAAAATGGATCCATGTACTCATTGATTGTCTTACATTCCACGCATACAAAGACCTTAAGTTGAACTTGACCGATAAGTAAACCACGAAGTAAGCGGGCAATGAGCATTTTACTATATTCTTTGGAAATGTATTTACAAACTCATTGATTGCCCTACATTTCCGACACACTAACGTCGCAAACCCAAAAACAACAAACAAAATGGACCTAATAAATATTATGATAAAATTAATGGTAGAATTAAAGGTAAAATAATAATTACCTTGGTTTGCCCAGTGAATTGCTAGTTTAATGTGTATTTTTCAGACACCTCTCCACTCATATATTTGCTTAATAAATTGGATTTTAATTAACTTGTTACGTAACTATTTTTGTTTTGACCAAAATTGAGATAAAGTGAATGGAAATTCGAGGTCAGGTTGAATTGAAGAGATTTTTCGCGGCTCAATTTTGGACCAACGACTGGAAGGCGCGGAGAGAAATCTCCCACAAAATATCTCATTCCGGACGCACCTCGCTCCCGCTGCACATCCACAAATAAAATAATTTTATTATTTTCATAATTTTATTTTTGAAAAATCAGTCAAACCAAATAAAAAAATTTTAAACTCTATGTAGTAATCGAGTTTTCACTTAAAATAGTTTGAGGTCACGGTCAACGTTTGGACAACTCAACATTGACCAGATCATCCATCATCACATCACCGTTAACGATCCATAAAGACAACGATACGATGGCCTTCAATTTTAACTCACCGATCACTCAACAACCTGGGTCATCATTTTCTTATGGTCAACCGTTAGGTAATTCATCAGTATTATTATTATAGTTAGATATTCATTACTGTCACGTAAGGTTATCGTATTTAAAGAAAAAAACTATTGGTGCTAAAACTGGAAAATCATTTACAATATTAGAATGACCTCATCCGCGTATTCAATTCAAGCATAGTAGCAGTGCCGTTAGTCTGTTTTTATATTGTCGATTTATCTTGGTTAATGTGTGTATCAATCAGTATGTCGTTAGTCTACTCAATTTTCTTCGCCGTATTTCAAATATCGCACTGGTATTTGGCAAAACGTTTTATGACCAAGCATCTCGTCGTAGTGGTAGTAATTTTTTAAATAAAATTATAATAGATATACAGCTAATAGCTTCTAGATATACAGCTAATAGAACTACTTCCTTATTGTTCTGTTCGTTTGTCGTTTTAAACCGGTGAATATGGTAATTCATTAATTTTGAATTATTTGATTAGGAACGTCAACCCCAACGAGTAGTTTCTTTGGACAAAATACCCAACAGCAGCCTGCCCAACAATCTGGTGCATTCCAATTTGGACAACCGACTGCAGGTAGTAGTTTTAATTTTGGACAAACAACTCAACCAACGAACGTCGTCCAACCTCAACCACAAACGAACGCATTCCAATTCGGTGGTCAGACGACACAGCAGCAACAAGCCCAACAACCAGGGACATTCACATTTGGACAAACATCGACTTTTGGACAACCGACCTTAAATGCATTTGGACAAACCCAGCAAACAAGTACTTTTGGACAGCCGTCAGCTTTGGGTGGATTTGGCCAAACGGTTCAACCATTTGGACAGGTACCTCCAGCAACTGGTTTCGGAGCGGCTCCCACTTTGGGTAGTACATTTGGACAACCAACACCTGCGACGACTTCCATATTTTCTGGAGGAACCACATTTGGACAACCGACACAAACTAGTACCTTCGGACAACCTACGGCTTTTGGCCAAACAACTCAAACCAGTGCTTTCGGACAACCCGGACAGTTGGGTACATTTGGACAACCACAACAGCAAAGTACTTTTGGTTCTCTAGGTCAGACGAGTACTTTTGGTCAGCTAGGTCAAACAAGTACGTTTGGACAACCGACTCAAAATACTTTTGGTCAGCTAGGTCAAACAAGTACTTTCGGACAACCAACACAAACTAGTGCTTTTGGCCAACCAACTCAAACAAGTACTTTTGGACAACCTCAGACAAGTAGTGCTTTTGGAACTACTTCATTATTTGGACAGCAGACACAGTCCACAGGAGGTTTTGGTCAGTCTTCAGTTCCGGGTTTTGGCCAGATCCCTCCGGCAAGTAGCGCATTTGGACAGCCAACTCAACCCCTTACATTTGGTCAACCACAAACATCTGCTTTTGGACAAACAACACAAACTACCAATACTTTTGGACAACCCACTCAAACTTCTACAGCATTTGGACAATCCACTCAACCCCTTACATTTGGACAACCATCCACAGGGGGATTATTTGGACAAACTGCTGCTCAACCACAAACTACTGGATTTACATTTGGGCAACCCACTCAACCAGTACAGCCACAGACGAGTAGTGCCTTCACATTCGGTCAACCAACGGCGACTACAGCTCCCGCTTTCAGTTTCATGACTCCTGCAGTTTCTACAGCTCAAAGCAGTTTTACATTTGGACAGCCAACGTCTTCAGCCCCATCCACATTTACATTTGGTGGTGGGACAACATTTGGTCAGGCTCCAAAACCTGCAACTTCGTTCACTTTTGGTCAGTCGGGGTTTGGTAAGATGAAAAATTTACTACCGCAACATTGATTTTGCAATTACTTATCTTTATTATTATTGATTTTAGGTCAACCTCTTCAGCAACAACAAACGTCGACTCTGTTCGGTCAACCCCAGCAGCAGCAACAAGGACTGTTTCAACAACAACAACTACAACAGCAACAGCTCCAACAACCCCAAGTGGATGAGAGTCATGCCTTCTATCAATCCATTTTTCAATGTAATAAATTCGGTGACGAAAGAGATTCAATCTTGGCAAACTTTAATTATTTACAAGCTTGTTGGGGAACTGGAAAAGGACATTACTCACAAACATTCCCACCCGTCACATACACTTCTTCGAACCCATTCTATAGATTCAAAGCTATTGGTTATTCATTCATTTTCACCAATAATAATGAAGACGGTCATGTAACATTTGAAATCAAACGTCCCTCTGAAAAAGTATTGGCAGAAGAGACTCAATTCATTACTACATTACAAGCCTTGGTTAATCGTCCAAATATATTGTTCAAAATTGCTGGCGTTAAACCATTGGAAGATGACTTGTCGATTGTCAATATTTTCGCTGAAGATAAGATGTCTTTACGCAGAATTCCTGCATTGGATTTGGCTGGTGTACTTCAACAAGTTCACTTCAAGCCTCAATTAGACAATATGGGGGTAGCTAGTGTCGGTGCCAAAATTAGACCGAGTCCTGAGCAGTTAAAGAGATATTTGGAAAATGCACCCGAAGGTTAGTAACTTATTCGTATTTTCAATACTTCAGAATGTCACTACTTTTTTAATAACTACATTCAGGTATTGATCCACGTGTTTGGCGTCAAGCAAATTTGGACAACCCTGACCCGACCACTATGATTCCAGTTGCCATTGTTGGGGTGGATGCACTCAAAAAACGAGTAATGCGGCAAGAGGTAAGAGTGATTTATTTCAGACTCAAGTCGAAAGTCGTGCAGTTTTATTTTGAATTCGACGGCTTTGGGTTGTTTCAGTGTTACCTTAGCTGTATACCATTTCTCGCAACAACCAATTTATGAATTTGCGCCTAAAAATACTAGGAGAATTGGCCTTAAGGACAGTTGAGTTATAATGATAAAGACGAACTGGGGACCGAAGGCTCCAGACATTTTCGGTGGTTATGCAACAGCACATTTCATTTGCTAGCAATAAAAAAGGAAATGGACAAGAATAAGAATGACGTAAAAATAAAACAAACCGAATGTTCAAAAACTGTGACTGAGCATTATGTTATTAACGCGTTAAAAATATTTACTGACTCTGACGGCTGATTGTTTGAAGAACTTTTGACCTGATTTATAGTACTGTTGTTTGGAACTCGGAGTCTGCTTCATTTGTCGTAAAACGTAGAGGATAGTCAGTTTTAATTGGACCTGAGTTTTGAGTTCGAACGTGACATTTTTAGCACGGCGAATTCTCATTTTCATAGTACGTTAGATTCGGAACCGTAGGACGTCCCGGATGGATTTAGTGAATAATTTTTTGGGAAATGCGGGGGATTTTGTAAAATTTGAATTGAAATTTTTAATCACGAAGTGTACAGGGTCACGCATAACCTTTGCCACCCCCCGCTGCAGCCCAATCTGGGGCAGCCGGACAAAAAGTGAGATGTGCATTTTGTAGAGAATCTTATTGCGGATCTAGGGAGCCATTCGGATTGAAAATCCGTTTCACGTAGCGGCGCTAACGAGCGTTTTAGTAAAAAACGGCATGAAAAGACTCAAAAAATTAGAATTTCTGCTACGAAAACATGGCAAAAATATTTTTTCTTGAAAAAGCCGTTGATGCCACATTTTTTGCAATAATTTTTTGCAATTTTTAAAATTTTGTTGGACCGGTTTGGTGAAAGTCGATTTTTCGCTGGCAAGGCATCTGGAGGGAAGAATCTGATTTTTTTCAGCAAAACGGCCCGGCAGCGAAAAATCTACCTTCTCCGAACCGGTCCAACAAAATTTTAAAAATTGCAAAAAATTATTACAAAAAAGGTGGCATCAACGGATTGTTCGAACAAAATTGTTTTGGGCATGTTTTCGCAGCAGAACCCCTAATTTTGGAGTCATTTCATGCCGTTTTCTTCTAAAACGCTCGTCAGCGCCGCTACGCGCAACGGATATTCAATCGGAATGGCTCCCTAGATCCGCATTAAGATTCTCTACAAAATGCATATCTCACTTTTTGTCTGGCTGCCCAGACTGGGCTGCAGGGGGGGGGGAGGGGCAAAGGTTATGCGTGACCCTGTACATTACTTGATCGGATCGTAAGATTTTAGATACTCTGAAGTCGTACGCCGCAGTTTTCTGGGAACTGCAGGTATTTGTAGTACGGCTTTCTATATTGAAAATCAACTTATGTAATCGATTATTTGTCCCCGAAATTTGCGCTTTGATCAGTTCGTGTTAGGTTGCCTGTGGTGAGTCTCTTCTAAATTTAGTGACGAAATTACTAAATTTGTTTCCTTCCAATTTTCCGTGAAATTACGTTCAGGGAATTATAGACCAGTAGTTTTGCCGGAAAATGAAATAAATTCAGTCAGCTTTGAAGAGAGTTTCTGCAAGAAAAATAAGTAGGAATGAAACGGCGGCAGCGAACCGGTTACTTAGCGTAAAATTATATACAAAATGCATGGACGTCTTGCAATTGGCAGATGTAAACACTTCATTCCGAAAATAACATACAGGCGGGTTCCAATTATTCCATGGGTTTCTTACATGTTAGATATTTAGTCCACATTTTGTATAAGCTGAGAAAATCTTGAAGGAATCCTTCTCTCAATGAATGATGGAGTTCAGACAGGTGGTAGAATATCTCGTTTCTTACCGAAACTCAACTTCAACCTCAACCTGTATCAGTGTATCTAACATTAAAATATCAGTATAACATATCTACACTCTCAAATGGAATAAGACATGGACATGTATCGACAGATGAATTCAGATCTGACAAAAGTGAATATTTGATTTATGCACAGCGATATTTTTCATATTCATATTCTTAATCCATATTACTCTCACTATTTGACTAGTAAGAAGGCAAAGTCCAGCAGATTCATGTTATTCCTAAGAGAATTAATATTATATCTACATTTGAACTAGGGAAGGTCACCCTAGTAGATGGGAAACACCGCTTTAAAGAAGTGACGCAAACCATGTCTGTCGTAATAGATTAACTCCCAAGAAACTATATCGTGCTACCTTCTTTTATCTTGTTAAAAGTTACTTTAAAATTGATAATTTTGATGCCAACTTGAAATTCGACTGCTGTGCCTTAATTACTTGGTATAATACTGGGAGACATTTTTGTTATTTTCATTTAATTTTGTATAGAACGAGAGCCAACAGCATATGTCACGATTGGGTTTAATTGGAGAGGAAGTTGCAAGCATTCAGTCTCGTCACACCAATGTAACATCCGAGTTACAACAGATGCGACGAAAGCAAGTGCAGTTGTCTCATCGACTTTTATCGGTAATTATCTTCCTAATTATTGTTCTCCTCTCATAATTAACCATAAGAATTAGGGAAGCGAAGCACACGGAAGCAGAGTGGTTTTTTGAAATAATTGATTATTAAATCGACTGTACGTGGGAGGGAGTTCACCCACGTGCCAATATGACTCCTAGCATTTTGAAAATGTGTCATATTTCCAGTTAGACAATTTTTGATTGACAGACGGGGCGTGGACTACTGTTGTTAGAAGTAATTAATGAATGTTTGAAGTGTAAAATTAAAATTTTCTTCCTTAGGTCGTTGTTCGACAAGAGATGATGCGAAAGCAAGGGATGACCTTGCAAGTTGATGAAGAACTTTTAGGAAAAAGACTTCAAGCAATTCATGATCGTTTGAATTCACCAACTGAGTTCAAAGGACGTTTGAGTGAGTTGTTACCCCAAATCCGTCTACATAACTTTTCTAGTGGAGCCCCAAAGTGCACGATTGATGATGCAAATTTGGCTCAAATCAAAGAGTTTCTAGGCACTGAACAGAGAAGCATGAAAGAGCTCGTTGACACGGTCAGAGATGACTTGGACCAATTGAAATTAATTTCAGAGAGTTTGTCTGACATGAGTAGTAAATTAAATTGAATCAACTAGGCCATCCGATCACATCAACAGCATCATAACATCAAAAGCATGAATTCTATGCTTTGAAACTAATAAATACTGAAGAGTTTCTTTCTAAATAATTTATTTTGTGAGACAATTATTTGTACTTACTCAACTTCCTGACTAATTGAGTGTTCAAGTTAAATTTGTTACATTGAATTCCAAGGCCGGATCCTATAAATTAAAGTCTAAAAAAGCAATGGTTCAAAGGATGTCTCTCTATTTTATATCATTTAGATTACTAGATTTAGAACAAGCTTTTTAGTAGTCATTCTGTCAATTTCTGCGCAATTGCTGAAGATTTGCTTTACCCTTATACTGGATAATTGTCAACCCCTGGGATTATTTCCAGCCCAGAATATTAAAACCACTTGTCTTCTATCGTCCATTTTCACAGGACATTCAAGACATGAGCCACACAGCTCCCAATATTTTCAATATTGAGCGTTTTGTGATTCCTATCAGACCTGATATTAGTCTATCTGGTCTGAAAATTTTGGGTCAGGTAAAAGATGATTCGAACCTGAGGTAAATGTCGAATTTGGATTTCGGATCTTCGAAAGAGCAATTCGAAAGATATGTGACGAAGATTTACGAACAGTTCGAATTTAGTTATATATTGTCAGATCAGATACACCTGACAAAATATTCAACACCTGAACCGAGGACTTCTCAGCTCGTACTCGCTGGTCCTATACTTTGGTCATATCCGAAATAATGCGTATCAGACGGGTCCCTATCCTATTATGTAATTACGTTATAAATTTTAAATAGTCCTTGACCTTGACCATTTAACAATGTGAAATTAGGCAGTGCTTCTGAAGCTCACTTCCTTTCAAAAAAACTAGTTTTTGTGGTGGTGACTTGGGGTGGACGGGTAGCCCCTCCCAAAATAAAATTCTACCTGTCTGCCACCGGGTGGGTAATGGGTAAATGGCTATTATGTTGAATGTATGTATGTATTTTTTTAATACGTATATGATGTGTAGTTTAAGAGGACTGACTAGACCTGACCAAGTTGGTTGTTAGTTGTTGAAATCCGTCAAGTTTTTACTGACTGGATTCAATTCAGGTAGCCAAGAAGAAGGTCTTACGAAGCGAGTTTGTCTGGTCAATATCGTGCTCATCCTTCTCATCTCCTACCCTCATCTCTTCCTCACTTGTCTTTTCTCCCTTTTTTAGACGGATGAGTTTTTGGCCACTCATTCATTCATTTTCATTTTATTTTGTTTTGTTTCGGGAACAACACCGGTAGACACTTTACATTTTGGTCGTATTTTCTAATTTCGTTGGAATCCTTAGGCCTTAGTCTATTATCTATGAATTAAAGTTAGATGTAAATATCCAAGTACTGAAACCCACAGTGTACAGGCTACCTATCTTGGACGACCGATACATCGGGCTAGCAAGCATGTATTCTCGTAAAACAGCTTCGAAGAGTTTCTACTGCTACACGACCACCAGCATTTTTCGACCGGCACCGGAAGTTCGCGACTGGAAACCATTCTAAAAATGGCTGCGAGCATGAAGAGTAGCAGCACCCAAACCAAGCATCCGATAGAGGGCGCATCGATATTCGATATAGAGAGAGTTGACTGTATCTTGGCTACATCTGCGATGCCTGCTGATCTTTAGAAAAGATTTTGAGTGCGCTGCTATTGGTTTTTTCTCATTGTATTTTGATTTGATTGCTTTTCTGGAGTTTGAAGGAGCTAGACGGGTTAGGGTTATGTATATATTGGAAGTGTCGTCTTGAAGATGCTGAACATGTCTTTTGAGATGGTGGTCGTAGTCGTTGGTTAGTTAGTGGTCGTAGTAGATTGACGTCGAGCTGAAAGACATACGGGTTCCTTGGCGCCGTTCCGACCCACAATACAACACCTCTTTTCGCACAAAAACACTCCTTTGCCAATTAAGGCCAGGTTGGAGGTCTTGTCTTCTGTATCTCCTGTATGTATGGATCATGCTAAATTGCTAACGCATTTTACTTGTTACGTCCTACAACTAATGTTTGATTTTTGTCCATGTTGAATAATAATATAAGGATGGGATAATATGCAGCGCCAGTTAAGTGTAAGTCTCGTCTGGTTCCTGTTCCTAGTACTGCTACTATACTACGACTACTTAAAAGTCAAGTTTTTAATTAAAGAATTCCCCGAGCAAACATGGCCCGGCTCCTGAATCAACTTAATTCATTTTTATAAATCATCACAGAAACTGAACAACAACAATCGTCGCACTCTCAGTCAAGTCAAGTCGTGGGCAGACCATTCAAAATAATATAATATAAAAGTCACTTTTCGAATTCTCCTGACTTCCACGCATGCATCTCATTTAAATTCTTTCAAAAGGAAACTGAACCAGAAGAAATAAGATCCGTCGCGCGTCGGTGTCGTAACTCTCTTCCTCATGCGTGTATTATACGTATACGACTAAGACCTGTACCTGCATGAACATGTGTACGTTTTGCACAATCATGAATGAATGAACTAGTTTAACCTCGGATTTAAAATACAACTTCAACGTGGGCTTGGCGATAATAGCTTGGCCCGGCACGAGGCTTTGATCATTTTCGATTCACATTTTGCATGCTTGAGTGCCGTAAAACTTTGCGGTGGCTCCGACACTTACACATTCCCTTCAGGTCTGTGATATACGATTATTGTAGAATACATGGCAGACTTTTTCCATTTAACATTAATGTCGAAAGTACTCTGAGCTTAATTGGAAATCTGCAAACCGATTAGAAACTTATGGTATCTATCGGTTTTCATCCGTATCGTTCCCATAATTCAAATCACACTCTCCTCATTGGTTCTTTGATTTGCCCGTCCTTGTCCTTCCCATGATTCCGCCATACAAGCTCGAAGAATCAAGAAATAATTCAAAATATGGAGTTACGTTAGTATGCTGAGACAATAGCACCTTGAATTTCAAAAAAAGTGAAACCGAAAGTCTGATTTCTGAATAAAAACGTGTACACTTGCTAGACTGTTTTTTGTGTAAGAGATTAGTCCAAGATTTATCTAGTTGTGATTCGTACGAGAACACTAGGCAGCATTAATCCATAAAAACAGTCAATTACGACAAGCTCTACTAAATTTTATTCATGGTTTTTTACATGTTCTTAGTACATATATTAAAATGTGTTACTTCTTGGAGAAGGGCGGGTCAAGGTCAGAGGTAGGGAGGGTCTCTACAGGACACACCTTTAAAGATGTAATGTGGAAATGGATGTGTGGATAAAAAACGAATTATCCTCCTGAGGTGTTGCTCTTTGGTTAAGAGAAGTTGGTGTCCTCTTGTCTTGTCTTGTTGGAAGTGACCTGACAAGAAGACAAGACAAGGTGTATGGAAAATCAAGTGGTTTAGAGCTTAAAAGAACATTTTGACTTTTTGCTTTTTAAGAAGTCAGAGTCGGTTGGACGGACCCAGAAACTGAGAACTCAGCCAAGTCAACTCAGCCTTGCCCCTACTTTGACTGGCTTTGGCTTTCAAAAAATTATTGAAGAAAACTGAAAGACACTTCTTTATATGATATTCAGGTTTGGGATTGTGGTTGATATCCTGCTGTGGTGAAAATGGTCCTAAGGAGAGACCTTATAAGGTCTCCTCATCATAACAATGTGTCTTCCCTCCTTCCCCCATGCAGTCACTCATTCAGACAACACAACAACAATATCACCAATCCAAATGATCACATATTCCATTCGTACCCAACTTGAACCAAACGACGTCAAGGAGCTCTTAGACAGGGTGACCAAAATCAAATCACAAAATCACAGAATCACTTTTAACCCTATACTCACTATGGTCCCCACAGGACTTGCTGATTTCTTTTAGACTGGAAAACATGTCTGCCGGAAGGGTAAACCGACACAGCCAAGTCACAAGGAATTTGATCCGAAGTCAGGGTTGACCTAGAAAGCTCGCAGTATTGGCTCCAAAGTATCGGCGGGTCCATGCATTTCCCGTGTGATCTCTATTAGGACAAACGATTACCTCCACGCAATAAGCCTTGTCGTTGTCCCACTATTCATTTTCGGCTAAGATATTGCTCACATTGTTTTTCGGCAAATCGCAAGAGGGAGACTTGCATGGAATTGCGATTGTGGTCTGGAAATCACATAACAATGATCACATTTTGTAATAGGAGTTATCAAAGGATTTTCCTGAACAGTATGTCACTTGACAATCATCCTGAATCTGTCAATCCTTGGTTTGATTGGTAAAAAATACCAATCAAAGAAAGTGGACATTAGACACAGTACGGTTGTGGTGCATGATGGACTTCGGACAGTAATTATAATTCTGAAGTCATATCTAATGATATCATAAGGAGTAAAATTAAGAGACATGTCTGATGCCAGAGTTGCAGTGCAGAGCCAGTGTCATTTCATTACCACACCGCCTCGAACCTGATGAACACAGATTGGAGCCAATTTAAGCTAATCCATTCATAGCATTTAAAAAAGAAGCATCATTAAATGGATCTCTTGGGGGGTGTTTGTCGTCGTCCAAATTTTTTTTATAAGTGTGATTGATTGCTAATCCTCATCAATAGGATTCCGCATGGCAAATTGGGAACGTCCAGCGTGGTTGGGTTCCGGATCGGAAATGCAAATATTTTTTAACATAAGGAGTCATTTTTGATAAAAATTTTGAGCATAAGGATAGCAATTTTACTACGCTAGGGGTTCGGTTCCGTAGCGCTTGCTGTTGAGTTAGTTCGTTGAAGAAATTCATCATCTGTTCATATGTTTTTTTAAGGGTCTGCATGGCTAAAATTGTTTGGCAAGAAAGGAAGGGAAAAAGACGGAGGACAAAGTTTGGTTTGGTTTGGGATGTTCCAGAAATAGGACTTGACTCTTGGCAACTTTCCCCCTTGACATCTTATTCCTTCTTCCTCCTTTAACGAAAAAAAATATTTCTTCATTCCTTCTGCGATACAACTCCAAAGTTTTTTTTTCACTCATCCATGCAAAATCTTATATCCCTTCATCTTCATCCGTATATCTGTGTGTGAACGTTTACTTCCTTCCATCCACGGAGAAAAAAAAGTACATCTCATCCACATTTTCATTGATTAAATCCTACAAGCGTGTGCTGGGTAATTTTTTTTAAACGGTATGGTACAGAGCGAGGCAGATGGTACACCTTTTTTCAGATCATACGGTACACCTTTAGTTCATACAGTACGCCGTACGCCAACAGTTTCACAATTCATCGCTGCAGACTGCAGATCAAGTTGGACTGTATTCCAATAGTTTAGACATTTCGGCAGATTCATCGGAACATTGAAAGCAGTCCATTAAGTATTTTCCGGTGCGTGCCTGCAGGCATTTCCACTCTGCTGAAACGGCTAATGACTAATTGATGTTTGGTTAATTCTGTCACCTAACCTAGAACTTGATCTGATCTCGGATCATCATACTATATGAATTAAGCATAGAATATGTTCGGATTTGGCTGGTTTCTGACCCCAGGAACGGTCAGACTGAAATTGTATGTAATTGCGAAGTTCAAAAATTTTGGAATTCTGTGTAACTAGAATCTTATGATTAAATCCGAATATGCAGGATTAAAAGGTCAATCTAATCATCCTAATAGAAGTTATAAGGGACGTTCAATGGTGATTGTACCCCATTTTACTCTTTTGTACAGGTGGTCCGATCCTGTTCGGATACAAAATTATCAAAAGCATGATAGAAACAATAGATCGTTTACGGAGTTCCAGTCAGCTCTGCCATGAATTTTTTATAATATGCACAAAATCCCTTCTACTCTTTCTGCATCGTTTGACTCGTTCACCGCGCAGCGGCGTGATTGATCTACCACGTCAGTCAGAGGTCAAATAGTCGCAACAACCATTATTCGCTGGACATGTTTTCTATATTTATTTAAAATTGATATCATTTTTAGTTAGTTGACTTATTACCCCAAGAAAAGAAAGAAAGGCCTTCAAGTGTTTTCTCTGACGCCAGCATCACTACTGACTCAGCAAATTTTTCTTCCGTAGAGAGCCATTAACCTTATTTTAAACCTCGTCTTCGTCGTCATCGTTGTTCGTGTCACTCGCTGACTGACTGACTCAGGTTACAGTACAGTCCAGCTGCCCAATAATAAGATATGTAGAAAACAGTATAAGAGCTCTTTGGAAGATTTTACTTTGTCCTGGCTCCTCAGGTTACCTGAAGACGAAAAGACTTGAACTGCAAAGCGATAACGTGGTCGTTAAGCGCACGGGTAAATGATTATTAAATGAGTCTATGTTAACCCTTGAACACACGACAGCACCAGACGTATATTGTTCCTTCATATCTCTGAATGGACGTTTTTCTAATTTCGAGACATAACAAAAACAACCAACCGAACAATTTTATTAACTTGAACGCGAGCATGCAGTAATTCAATCCAGCATCATTTTTAATGGCACACACAAAATTCCCTGTCCACACTTAATGCGGTTGGACATACTACGAACACGGACATCATGACAAAATGTGTACGAAACGCTAGTTGAATTTTACACATACATAAGACAAAAATCTTGATCGAATTAAGACCTATTTAACACCCTTTGGTAGGGGAATAGAATCCTTACCACGGCTAACGCTAAACATCAAGGGCTGCACTCACAGCATGCATCACTAAGCTAAGACCAAAAACTGACCATAATCTCCAAATAGGTGGATTAACATGGACAAAGATGAATATTAAAACCGAATGGTGAGAAGCCATAATTGAGATTTTGTGCCTTTCGGTTTAAGGATCAACGAGGTAGAGCTATCCGGCCTAAGGGATGACGCGTGTGATCAATTAAATAAGGTTGAATTGCCGTTGGATTATTGTTTACTGCCATTTCTATATAGTGTAGCAAGTTTCCTTTCAAAACATTTCAGTACGAAATGTGTCTTATATTTGTGAATTATAGTCAGTAGCGTTTTGAGCACACTGTGGCTGCTGACCTTAGTAATCGCATACTTGAATTAACATTTCTAAGACACTAATCCAAATTGCTTGAAATAATCCAATCAACTATTCAAAGTTTTCTGGAATTTCCCTTAGAATATTTCCTGGGTCTATGACCCTTACACAATACATACGACGGCTGTATTATGTGCGGTTTGCGATGTACGGGACGCCAATTAGATTCCAAATTCAAATACAAAACAGCCACTTGTTATCCAATCAAACCCATATGATAGGATCATTGCTCCTGGAATTACTGGAATACTTAGAGGTTGATTTCCTCATCCCATCAGGAATTGTGTACCGTTCCATATCCATATATATGTACCAGCGGTCTTGAAAAGATACATGGTATTTCTATAGTTTGCCAATGCAATGCATAATGTGAGAGAAATCTAAATCTATAATCCTGATTGAAATTCTTGGATTGACTAAACCTATCCTCCTTCTTAGACGAGAATTGACAAATCCATTTCTCAACTTCTTTAGAGGACCAAATACCACACCATAACCCATTTATTTCTTATTTCACAATGATAAAATATAATATCCATCCAATATTTCTTCACACAAGATGTGAAGAAGAAATAAAAGATTTTGGTCTTGGTTGAATATACGAGACGCGGTCATCCAGGAGTGTTAAGGTCCGTCCATTCGTCCCACGTCTCTTAAAACCTTAAAAGTAAGTAACCATTTCGAAAGATTTTGGTTCTTCTTCTTATACCCTTTATATTATTGAGAAGACGTTTATGCAGCTGTGCTGTTCTTCTTGTGGCTGTAATTTCTTGTCCATTGAACAGTGAGGTTTTGAAGAAGTGCCCCAGTGAGAGCCTTTGGCAGTCCAGGAGTTCTACGTCCACGTCCACATTTTCATCTTCTTAACATACATCCTGAGCCAGCAACAGCTTTGACTTTATAAAGGTTTCGTAATAACGTCTTCAGACAAGACACGTAGAGATAAATATGAACTTTGTGAAGAAGGCACACGAAAGTAAACCCTTTCTCATTCATTCAAGAATGAATGGACTTTCAGTTGATGGAAGGTTTAGCTTAGGGTCATTCAGAAATAACGTCCAGAGTTTAGTCATCACTTTTAAAATTTTCGGATCACAGTATCCCGTTTATTTTGCAATACTATTTCTATTGAATCCATAAATATATTTCTCTGTTCTCAGATGAAATTCTCAGAAAAAATCAACTCTGTATGATGTTTCCGAAAGATGTGTAGAGAATGGCCATTAAGTCTGTTTTTTTAGATTTCACATTTGTCACGGCTTTTACGTCAAAGATTTATTCCTATTACTATTGTGTACGAGCACAGGGAGTTCCAAGGCGGCTGAAAACTGCGTACATTGCATTCCCTGCAAAACTAAATGTATTAGCTACCCTGTGCGAACAAAATCCGATCCTAAATGTTAACCTTTTAACCCCCCATTGGAATTTTAGGCTCAGAAGTAATATAAATTCATTTTGAACTCCTTCCTACTTTTCCGTCGGTAAAAAAACTATCACCTTGTTCTCGACACTCGACAGAATCGTGTAAATGTCCCTTGATCTGATAGAGTGTGGAATAAACGACGGCAAGAAGACTGGTGACGAAAAGAAGGTCATTCGGGTCAACGCTGAACGTGAACGTTGCTAACTGTGGAGGGAACACAAGGATGTCAATTATAAAGTATGTTGGGGGTTTTGTATGAATGCTCTGTAGTCTGTTTGTAGTTGGTAAGCTTCAAAATCAAATCAGCAAGAAAATAAGTCTGGAGAGTGAAGAAAATGTGGAACAAAGACTTTCGTTGTTTTCTTTCTGTCAGTATGTGAATACATAAGTGTTGAACTATTTCTGCCCACACTACTGTACTGTTAAGTAAAGTTTACAAGTCTGTCTGTCTAAGGACCTAAAATTCTCCAAAAGTCCTTCATTCCATTCCCATTCGTCCCCAAGATAAACAACTTTTTCACAATCAAAGTTCAGAAAAACTAAACTGAAAAACCTTTATTCTCAGTAATATTGTCCAAGTTTTCTAACCAGTATATGGAAATGGGAACGGCACGCCCTACCTTGCGTCTCCTTCCTCCCATTTCCATTCCTATTTATTCTTTCACTGCCATCACCCAACCGTGGTTCCTTGAGAACTTTTTGGGATCACACAAATTCTTTTCACATGGAATAAGTACCAAAAACTAACCAGGACATGCACGCAAAATGGAGAAGACCAAGACGGGAACGCCAACTCGTACGCGCCAAAGTAGCAAAAACTAATTAAACTTTTCGGGTTATATGAAACTTTATAAACGAGAGAAAACTCGCAGTCGACTTCTCCGTATTTGCAACAATTTTTTTAATGAGTTTCGTGTCTTGTCCATGTTTCTGGACATATTTGACTATGTCGCCATCCTCAATCCCTCTCATCTCTCCAAGTGTCGTCAATATTTAGTCGTCTTACGAAACTTTTAACATTGGAATTTTATTTCTAACACGTAATCGGGAGAATCTCGACAAATCCACAGCCACACCCGACGGACTTGAGATTCGACGAATCTGAAACCGAACTTCCTCCAATACAGATTCGATCATTATATCGACTTCCTTCTGCACGATTTGACCAAGATGTTTCAGACGGATTTAACAGTGCTTTAAGTCCTTGTATTGAGCAACCATCATCTTTTTGGTTTTGAAGACCGGAAGTGAAGGAACGCATGTGTTTTGCAATGAGTGGGTCCTTGGTCCGTCTTGAGGTTGAAGATGTCTGTCCATGCCTTGGAAGGCCTAAGATTTTGAACCATCATCCGCATCCTTACATTCGTTCAATTCTTGGGTTCAACTAGTCCAGTTGGAGTCTCATTGAAGGATGATTTTTAGCTAGGGGAAAAGTACACCCCTAGGGTAAAAAAATGTTTGGTGGTGTGTAGGATGAGGATGAGGATGTATTATATGATGTGTTGGTCTTCCTTCTCAGTTTAGCCGTAAAAACCAGATCCTAAGTAGGCCCTTTGATTTTTTGGGCATTGTGAACCACCCTTGGTCTTCCTTCGTTTCCTTTTCCGTCCATCGTCCCTTTTCCTCAAGTCCCTTCTTAACTAAAAGCAGGCACAACTAGGAGCAGCAAAGGAAGTACTGTGAAGACTTTCCTCTTTTCCCCTGGAGGACGACGAGAATGACGAGAGGACCATATGGCCAAAAACTAAAACCCATCAACCTAACAGCATCATGTGAGCATAGCAATGGCAATACGCAACAACACACATCCTTTTCCGTCTTCCCCATTCCATTAACAGACTTCTTTCTTAAGAAGAACCGAATGAACGAACCCAACCAAAAATAAGAACCAAGGATCCATCCAGTCTGAACAAAACCTGTTCATCCTCCAACTAAATATACCATATACGTATGTCTTTCAATCCATGTCAATTTTCAGCCTAAATCTTATCCATTCGGAGTCTCAGTCTCAATCTTTGGTCATTTCAGATTTTACAATTCTGCTTGGAGAAAATAATCTTGAGTTTCAAATAAGGTCGATGAACATAAAATCAGATGAGAGATTCGCAGCAGAGGTCGCTGAATATGATATAAAATTCTCATGTCGGAGTCAGACATGTGACAAAATATTCATTCAACAGAATAGGTCTTGATATAATCAGTCATCTGAACTAATACGGTAACGGTAAATTGGCAAAAAAAAATTAAATCGTAATCGCAGTGCAAACTCATCAATTTGTTTGCCACAAACTACATACATAATATCAAACATTCCTCTCATCCTCTCCTCAATACAGACTACAGACTAGATCTGCTAACAACGTAAACGAAGCACCCACCTAATCTGACTTTTCGAACAGATGCAAGTTGACAAAAATTTCCAACTACATTTGATTATTTTTTTTTTAAATATTCAACTCTGTACACATTTTTATTATTTCCTCGTTTCCCATTTTATCAAAGACTTCTTCCTCTTTTAGTGGAGTAAAACTCAAGCTTTAACATCATAAAATGTATATGTATGCATGTTTTTTAATGTGTAGTATAATTGTAGTGTAGTAGAATATGCTTGAAAATGTGACTAGCGGCTTAGTTTGACGGTTCAAGGGTTTTGGGGAGGTCACACTCATACACACAGAGTTCGAGACTGTGACAACAATGCAAAATTTGTAAAAGTTTTACTTGTGGTGTTTTTGAGACAAGAGTCGAGGAAAAAATATAATAGGAGTACACAGCAGTCGTCAAAATATAAAATATAATGTGTGCATGTTCAAAAGATTAATAATTATAGTAATAGATTGAATGAAATTAATGAACTCATCGATGGGGTATTACTTGTACACTTGTTACACAACTCTTGTTGGCTCAACTCTCATCTCAAAAATAAAATAAAATATATAAAATAAAATTATTGATTAATTAATTTTGTGTTTGCAAAGTATTATGGTATGACCGAACTCTGTGGACATGGGGTCACACGCACTCGCATAATGAGTGACCCAAAAAACCTGAACCATTTTTTTCTTAATGTGTATAACGCAACGTAACTCAACGAAAAGAACGAACGTTAATACGAATAACATTAAAACCATCATTCCTTATTAAAGGTAAATAAAATTACTACAGGTAAATATATAGGTAAAAACTATGACATAAAAACTACAACACACTTGAGCATTTGGAAGGGAAAGCACTCTCTCTTGACAGATTATATCGTGCTTCATATACTAATTTTATTTTCCCTTTTTTTTTAAAAAAAATTCAAATCTGAGAGCAGCCACACATCTCCTTCATGTCCTGTTGTAATCTCTATACGGTAGTGTAATTGTTTTTATCATCATAATTCATAATATATACTTAAATAATGTACGTGTGTGTGTAGTGTGTAGTAGGTAGGTAGGCATTTTATTTGTAAGAGCTCTCTAAGTTGTTAACAAATTCTTTTCTGTAAGTTAATATATAAAAAACACTGAAAGGTAATAATGAATTGCTTGGCGAGTAACTGTACTTCTTTGGAATTGAATTCAGTATCATACCTCTTTTCTTTTTACTTTGCTTTTGCTTGTTTCTTATATGTCACTCATTTCTCTTCAATAACAAAATCTGTTTCGTTCACACAACACACTCTTCTTCCTTACAATTCACAATTCTCCTGAATAATCATGATCAATAAAATCAGTCTTGACATATTGATACTCGTACTCGTTTCCGACCCAGCCAACTGATTTTAGTGCAAAACTCTTCTTGGCTAATCTCATCGGTTGAAAATGAACATTTTCTTTTGTGGGATGAAGCAAAGCTGGTTATTCTCCAAACATCTATTAAACTTCATCTTTCGATCCTCATACTTGGAACTTCATTTTTAAAAAAAAAATTTGGAGCTCCATCAGCTGGAAGTTGGATAGTTAGCCAGGAAGAGATTTCTTCACCCTGCAATCCGGTCCTGTTCGGTTTCAAAAAATTCCCCACAAGGGAGCAGGACTCAATGCTGCCCACCAGTCATTTCTGTCATGGCGATGACGGTAACAGTTTTCCACTTCCTGCTCCGGTCCCAGCCCCACCACCCCTTCCTGTGGTCATTGAGGTTGACCTTGGAAGAGGAAAGTCATTGGAAGCTCTACTACTGTGTTCTTCATTCTCCATCATCCCATCCATGGGTTTATTGTGAGGGGACCCTGGCGAATGACAATGACACCCATTGCTGTGATACCTTTGGTAAGTTTTTTCCATCAAATGAATGCACCCTTTACATGGCCAGTATAGACACAAACATGGTAACACTAAAGACATAGTTGCCATACAGCCCCACCGCCAAAATTTTCGGTGTGGAGCACAAGAACAAGGTTTATCAGCACAAATGACTCCACCGTCCGACTCATGATTTTTCCCACAATGGTAAAACACGGCCTTGACACAACAAAGACATGTCATATAGTCTAAGATTGGCTCAGGTCCACATTGAATGCTTTTGGAACATATCCATCTTGAGGGGAGGGGTCGTGGGGTCGTACATGCTTCACAACGACACTTCCGACAGTAGGGACAAACAATGGAGGACTCTGCCAATTTGACTTTCCCACTCTCTGTTGACTCTTCTAATAAACTACGTTTGATTGGTTGAGTGGTCACCACACTACTACTCATAACATCATCCTGACTCAACTGATTCTTATCACTCTTATTATTAGTTCTGGAATTGGAGGAGGTGGAAGAACTTGACCCGAGTCTCACTTGCTCAGCTGCAGTCACACTTGAGTCTACTCTATTTTTTGAACTTGTGCTCGTCGTACTACTTGTACCACCCCTACTGTTACTATGGTGATGGGACGGTAATGGGGCACCCAAGTAAAGGTTCCGGTGTCTCTCTGCACTTGGCCTTGGTTGATCCAATGAAATTGGTCTTGCAGGTGGGGACGGCGGGTTCCCGCCACTGTTGACACCTCCAGAACTTGTTGTTCCATTATCATGCATTGGGGCCAGTTGAGAGCGCGAGAGGGGTCTCACAAAGACGGCTGGGACATTTCCTAAACTCGAACTACTTCTTCCGCCGCCACTCCCACCACCAGCACCACTACCCCCGGGGGTTGTCGAAGCAGACGACGACGACGACGAAGTTCCCCCCACCAATGGGGGTGAAGCGACGAGTCTGGAGGCTGCTCCCGGGACCTGCAGAATATTACAGTTTAATATTAAATAATTTCATTTGTATATAAATTTTGTTTTACTTCTAATCATCCAAATAAAAGATAATGGATAAATTGATATATATTGCCAAATCTTATTATTCCAGTCAAGATTCCATGAATATTTGGCTGGACAGTCATGTCCATAAGTAATATCAAGACGAGAATGAAAAAAAAATCTAACAATTGACAAAAAAGTCACTCGCAAGAATACCTTGGATATGGAAGCGGTGGGCAAGTCCATTGTGTAATTGTGTATTTAATATTTAGAATTTAGAAATTTCTAAAAAACATACCTTTTGTACCGGGTACTTCCTCGTAGCATTACTAGTCTGCCGACTAAAACCATTCTGTGCCATTGAGAACGGTTCAAATTGGGCACACCTTCTTCAAATCTCAATCAACCACTATGACGTTCACGCCCACTCTTCTCAATCTCAGCGGAACTGCACAGAAATGCACGACTACTTCCAATGTCCTGTCTTCTTGACCCAACAACATCTTCATGTTTGGACTTTTTTTTAACTCAAATATTTCCTCTCATTTCGCACAAACAAAACACTCACATTTTCTTCGTTTGTTTCCCTTTCCCAGCCAAACCTTATCATTCCTTCTTCGGTGAACAATTCTACCTACATTTTGACCTTACTCCAAGTCAATGTCAAGTAGTCTCCTTGACTTTTCATACACATTCGGCTCTAGTAGGGTCCATCGAGCCCTCACATACAATTCATCACGACGAGTCATTTCATCAACACAAACACTTCCTTCATCTCTTTCTGTCTTCACTACCTGGAATCAAAATCAAACAAAAAGACCGAATTATAGTACTTCATAAACGAGAATTTAAAAAAAAAGACCCAATCATACATCAATGAATCACCCCCACCCGTGCCTGGAAAATAAAATCTTCTCCAAACTAGTTTTTCCGAAGACAGATTTTCCAGCCACGGATCACCCAGTCAAAAATTCACCTAGTAGATTAAACGTATCTTGTCAAGAAAGTGAAAGTAAAGAATTTTGAACCAGAAGTGTTTCGGATTATATTTAGTCATAGTCATACTATACTCAACTACACAAAATCGATCATTACCTATTATAACACACATGCACCGGGATTGGAACACACTGGAACGAGGATTTTAAATTTTTTATAGAACACTATATCACCAAACCTGACAACCTGACATATTCATTAATTTCATTCCCAGGCATTGTATTGCATGATAATCCGGGTTTAATCCCATTCCCTAAAGTATCGTCCATACATAAACACACTCCCTTAATACAAACCAACCTGTAACTTCCTTTCCTCGAATATAAATCAATCATACCTTTTTATGAGACGACCAATCAATCGTACCAGTGCCCCATGCTTTCATCCAATTCCACTTCCACATGTCAAATACCGCAACTCGTACCAAAAAACGAACCAATTTGCTTTAAAAATATTAGAGGACAAGCGTTCGATTCACCACACAAATGTGGTGAATCATCACATAAGGATAGGGACGGCAGTGAGTACAGAGAATCTTCAATTCATAAGAATGAAATTCATCTCTATCTAACTCTCTTGGTATGGATGGAGGGATGGAGCGTGAATGGTGAATCTTTCTTACTTCTGAATGATGTATTTCTTAAAGCTCAACTACAAGGGAACTTAGGGAACCTGGCCAAGTGAACTCAACTCTAGTCACTAGAAATCCTAACCAGGGATTGAGCTTTTGCCATGCAACTGAGAACGAAGAGAAGATCTGAAGATCTCTTTTGTTCATGAGAAAGAAGTGGAGTTGAGGTGAGCATCTGGTGTTAGACTGACTGATGAGTGAATGAGGCGAATGAGGGGCTGGAAGTGGTCCCTACCATCATCATCTTCCTCATGTCAAACTTATTTCTACAAAACTACAACCCTATCCTTCGTCAGCCACCTCTACAACTAACCAAAACCAAATCTTTCCATACAACTCTTACAAGGAACAATACTCACACCTTCAATGTAAGAGCCTCCAAGTCTCCTACAACTTTTTGAGCATAAACTTCAATTCGAAAAGTTAGCCCTTTGTCGTATACCCTTGTCGCATCTCTATGTGAGGGGTTCGATCCCTTGAGCATGGAGCATGACGTCGTGTGTGTGTCAAAGAAGTTTCTCTCCCACTTGAGTTCTATTTGATACTACCACGGATGCAAAAAATTGGAAAAATATATGATGCTGAACATGCTGATCAATCCACCTTACATCTTAGACATGAATGTCAAAATGCTGGTACTAATTAATATGAGTTTCATTTACAAGATGCTTTCATCTTTCCATTCTTCATTTCATCACACGTTGTGGATAAATTCTGAATCCTTCACTAAATACCAATGTGACAGAAAGCAAGCATACAAGGTGACTGAGACGTCCAAAAACCGAATTGACGAATTGAAAGTTTCAGGCGGGTCTCATGGCATCCGTATTCGATCCCTTGTGATCTCTTATAAGGTAAGTCAAGTGAAGGAATGAAATGTTTCTTAGTTCAAAGCGACATGAAGCCAAGCAAGTGAGGCCTCAACCATCATCATCATCATCATCCTCATCTTCAACTCAAACCAAGAAACCAAGATCTTCTCAGTTTTTTAGCTCAGCATCCCGCTCCCTCAATGAAAAATCAGCGTGTTAACGTTGTTGGATGGCCCTACCCTACCCTTTCCTTCATATCCTCTCCCCTGCCTCCTGTCTTTTTTCAAATCTCAAGAAGGAATGAATGAAACGAAGGAAGAGAGAGAGAGAAGAAGAGAAGAGAGAGAGAAGAGAAGAGAGCAAGAACCATTCGCCATTTCATACCAGCCACCTTAAACCCATACTCCGTAGTCCCAGTCAGTCTTCATCACCAACTCTTTAACAACTCTAATACTACTTATGACCCAACCCCAAAAACTAAACCAAACCAAATTGGTAAAACCTTAGCTTTAGCGTTAGTAGTAGTAAAGGTAAAAGTCAAGTCAAGCCACTTTTAAAAAGTTCGACATTGGACATTGACTATCCTTTTCTCGCCATACCTCTTACGACTACCACTACTTCTGTCCACCAAGAAAGACCAGACCAAATATTCCATCTCTTTCTATCTTCCCAATCACTAATTCACGCACACACGCACTCAAATATTGTATTCTACGACACTAACCAGTTAGCCAACAATGAAATCCTATCCAATCCGAACGCATTGCATTTGCATTACCATTGCCAACCACCACCACACCTTAACACTACTAGGCAAAGGATTTGATCAAAACGGCAATGGTAAGTTGGGTCCACACACACACAAGGGATAATAGACTAAAAAACACATACAAACACATCTTACATCTTCTTCGACATAGTCCATCCACATCCAATCCAATAGATTTTCCCAATCAGTCCATTTTCATTCCTGTATAGATAATCTCAACTAAGCCTGATTTCATTACGTAAACACTTCGCTCACATTTACATCTTTCTAATCCACAATCTCAAATACTGACTGAATTAAATTGGGCACCAGTAGTACAATTCCGTAATTCTGCACTCCAGGCCAATGTGGACTGTACAACTTATAAACTACACTGCACACTAACTATAAAATTAAACTCAAATACATATGCCTGTCTATTTACTTCATAAATTCATATCTATGAATCTCCTGGCCAAGCTAAGGCTTAAAGTATAGTATGATATTTTTACTCATGATATAAAATATATATTATGTATATTAATCCAGCATCCAGCTAATCTCAGCTGCCCTGTGGACTCTCTGACATGGGAAAAAAATACAAACAACAACTCAATTTTTTCAGATGCTTCAACTTTACTAATAATATTTTCAATCCTTCAATTCTAGTTAAATTCAACGACTTGATGGATGGATCCGGTTAAACTTGGCATGTGCTTTTAATACGTCGATTCTAGGAGAGACAAACTGGCATACGTTCAGTTTTAATAGTACTTGGGCGTACCAATCTACCAATCATATGGAGGTTGGAGATTCTGTCCAGGTTTAACTACTACTCGCCAAAATTTAACTATTATAAGACACAGTCTTTGGTAGTGGAACTTGAAATCCCAAAGTCAAAGAGGATGATTTTAATTGGTAGGAGACAAGAGAATAGGACAGAAAGCCAAAGTACAGGTAATAAAACTGAAGAAATTAGATATGGCATTGTATTGGTATTTTTCTTTTTGAACTCCTTCCTATTATTCCTTTACGGGTTTAGTTCTTTGTGTGATGAAGCAATTAAAAATATCATAAACTCTGGTGATGGAAGGTTGTTAATGTCTTCCAAGACAATACTTGTGAAAACGCCTTAGTTAAGATTCCAACTAAAGTCAGTTAACCACTAACGAATTGGCATGCATAACCAAATGTCCATAATATAAACCCGGCCAGATTAGGCAAGTGGGTAGTATTCAGAATGCAGAATGCAGTGTCGTAAAAAAATTTCCTTTTTACATATGTTTATGGGGGGAAGAATACGACGTTTCGTTCATCTGGCTCAAGTCAAAATCCATTATGTATTTCTATTATTGCTCCATCAAGTCCATACACTCTTCACTGCTCTGACCGTAAAAATCTCTCTCTAATTTTTTTCATATTACAAGTTTGCTGTTGTTGTTGTTGTTTTGTTCAAAAACAAAGGAGTAAAATCTTGTCCTAGACAGAGTTCATAGGTCACAACAGGACACTCATAAAAGCAAGGGTCAGACAATTTGACCCGTGAGTCCAAAATTCCTTAATCGATTTGATTTTGTAAAAGCTATTCGGGGACCACTGATTTCAGTGGTCTCATCTCTGATGAGCAGTGATCATTACAATATTATTACTTATTACCAAACAAGGTCCGGTATCACCTGTCCAACCCAGTCTCAAAATCAATTTTAGCTTTCTCGCATAGGTCCTAGGATTCTCGCCAATACTGCCATTAAGTGAAACAACCGGTCGGATAAAATTTAAACTTGGCTGCCTTATGCTGTATTGCGGATACAATAACAAAATAAACAATACACATATTATATAATGTAGGCTAGAATTCCGGGAGAAACCATATCTACTTTTCGCAAACAATCATAGGAAGAGTGCCGAGTATACATTTACTTACGTCGAACTAGACAAGCACAAGTTCGCAATCAAATCAAACTCTTACCAAACCAAACATTATACAATAGTGTTCAAATTGTTTCACCACAAAATAATGGAGTCATTCTCCTCCTACAACTTTTTTAGGCTCAACTATTCCAGTCAGGCAGTCAATTTACTATAAATGCAATATATGTACATACAATAATAATATATAAAAATAATTTTACTCTTTCACTTCCTTCAACGATTATTTAGTTCATGTGTCATATTCTTTTATTATTATTTTTATTGTTACTACTATTATTATTATTACTATTACTACATTGGTAAAAAAAAATTGTCCACATTCTCTATACAACAAACCGTCATTCTAAAAACGGTTCTCTTCACCTCTAACGCATGTTGATTGTGTGTATTGGGAAAAGTATAGAAAGAAAGTAATAAACAATGAAAACCAAACTCGAGTCGTTATCATTTCCACTCCTTGTGTTATCAATTTTGGAACAAATACTTGTAGTGACTATGTATGTCTATGTCCATCCATACTATCAATTCCATGTCAAGAGTCTATCTATCAATCAGGTAAAATAAAAATGTGCTTCAAAAATATATATAAAATAAAAACGGATTCAAATATAGTCAAGAGAGGTGTAAACTTCCGAACTTTACCTTTTCTACACCTTCCTATTTCTACCTACACAAAACTACAAAAACTCCCACATTACAAAACCAATACATCCATCCATTCCTCCATACATATATAAACTTTAACAATTAATAATTTAAGTCTACACAAAAATCCAACATCCAACAAACATTCCATTTCAATCTACACGTCCCCTCTCTAAAACTTAAAAAAAAATAACTTAAAACTTGAAATAACATATTTTATGTCCCACCCGTCCCCGAGTCCCACTTCTTTCCTCATCCTCTCCTAAAAAGTCAACAAATATTATTATTGTCCCGTGACTGTAATTTTATTATGTTTCTGTCTACTGCGTTCCTTCCTTCCTAAAACCAAAATAGCCAGCCGTAGTAGTAAAGTGTAAAAGGGTTAAAAAAAATATATCATTTTTACGATGTAAGCGTAATGTGAGTAATTGTACTTCTGCTACGAAAACAATTAGTTACGACGAGACTCATATATTATGGGTGCATGTGTAAAAACGTAAAGAAGGATCATATTCCCATCATCCCAATCCCAATGCCACGGACATACGTCCGTCCGTCCGTCCTTTCCCTGTAATTGTTGTGAAGAAAAATAATGAAAAAAGGGGTAATGATACATATAGGGTTAAAGTTAAAGAAGATCGAGTAAGAGGTCGGTCGTACGGGAATTACATTTTACCATCACATTGCCGGTTCAAGAAGAATGGTGTATAGTGTGTAACACGAAAGTCTTCACTGTGTGTGTTGTGTGTGTGTGTGTGTGTGTGTTGAAAAAAAAGTTGACACTTGCGAAATGACCTCAAGAAAGGAAGAGTCCAAAGAGACAAATGGAGGGGAAACTACCAACTTACCAACAAGTACAAATCCTCTAAACTAACTACTAAGAAGAAAAAAAGACCAGTCGCGTCCGTCTTCTTGAGATAACCAAAATCAAATCTCTTACAGAAAGAACCACCATTCTCACTACCAAAAACTTCCAACCACCTTTAACATTACGTGTACACCTATCTTTTTTAACGCATCCAAGAACTTCATCTCTATCTCAAGATATATATAATATTACGTTATACTACTTCTCAAGCTTTACTTCTTTCATGCGTGTGCTTATTCTCTCGGAGCAATAAAAATCCTTGTATGAAAAACCAATTGTTTGAACCCTAGGTACCTTCAAGAAGAAGAAGATACCTACAACTACTACCTTACCCATAATATTACAATTTTTTAAGAGTCAGTTTAACTGCACAGTCAACACTCCATGTCCAAAACCAAACTAAGAAGACTCACATAAAATGCACTCTCATCTTCCAAAACTTAAAAATCTGAGCAGACTCCTACACTTCATGGCAATGGCACAAGGGAAAACTATTAAGCCAACAAGGCAATATCATACCATATCACTACTAACGTCTTCCTTAAATTTTTCTTTAAATATACTGCTCGTTGATCAGTTCACTTACTTAATTTAGAGTCCATTCGTCTCCTGCATGAGTCTTCCTCATATATCATATCCTAACTTAATACTCGTCATAATTATCGTCAGACTAAACAAACACTTCTCTCCATCTGCCCTGTCGCCTCTCGTCCAAATTCAAAATCACACACACCATGTGTACTATCGAGGGACATAAAGCCGGCCGGCTGGTTCTTCATTCCTCATCTTCGGGTCGAGGACATCAAATAATTTATTTATCAATCTTTCCTCCTCAAACGAAAACAAACACAGCCAAGACAAGTAAAAGTATTATCGGTATAATTAACTGGATGAAACTTTTCATAATAGTAAGTCAACTCATAGAGACAGACAGAAAGAAGCAATTCCATGCCGGTCAGGAAATTTCACCTGCTTCCGCTTATTAATGCACCTGTCATGCAGCAGACTAACAAACATGCATGTAAACTAAAGGTCCTTGTCCTGAAATTCATTTTAAACATGACTCCAGTAAGCACCTGACTAGTGCTTCGACTATACACGCATGTAGAATTCCGGAAAATATAACTTTGACTTCCCAAAACTGAAAACAGTTGGCTTCAAGAAAACTACACGAAAACCGTGCGAAAAATCTTTCTCCTGGAAAATCAGAATAAAAAGCGGCATGTTAATTCAAAAGATTTTAAAAATCCAGAATAAATGGGCTCAGAAGAATGTTTCATAAAGGTTATAATTTAACCAAAGATGATAAAGATGTATAGTGAATAGAGCAGATGAAGTTGTATAAATGGTTTGACCTGTGAAGCACTACGAATTTGACATTACACCATATAACAATTACAATACAGTAACAAATCCATATACATGCAACGTTCAATGAGACCACTGGAGTACTGCAAAATCGATCATTTCAGGTCACAAAAAAGCAAAGTCAGCGGCTCCGATCGGACTGAGCAATCCATATCAATTTTAAAGTTTAAATAACTTTTAGCAACAAAAAATCCCCAAGGTCATACTGCTTGGAATTGCAGAATACAGAATTACAGACCCAACTAAGGTAACCCTGGCTTCTCATAGAAATTAAATACAAATTGGAGAAGTCAAAACTTCTACAACTCTTACCAATTACTTCAAGTTTGCAGTAGGGATAGACCGAATAGTCCATGTAATAAGATTTTGATACCTACCAATGACGATGACAGCAAATTAAACTATAATTACGTGTACGTGCTGCGTTCAGAAAACATATGGAAAGAAACACTCCGATTACATTTCTTGTCCGACCATTTCCATTTCCAATGTCAAATTAAAATGTCATGTCAGTGTTTTAGTGAATGGTCAACCAACGAAATTTATTCGTCCGCTCATTCGTGTCCACACCCTGAATCCGGATAATAAAACTAATGAACATGAGTGAGTGGGACAACTGCATCCTGTATCTCTGACTGTTATCCCAAATGTGCCTTTAGCAAACCAAAACGCGAACCAACCAACGAAATGAACCATCAACTAAAACCAAACCATTACCGCTACAGATCAGTCCAATGCATTGGATTGGACTCCATCACCACTACCAACTACCATTATCAAATGAGAGAGATCATGATGAAGGGTTGGTCTGGTGTCTGGCTCCTATGGCATTTTACATTTTGGCTAGCTAGTATGGTCTGGTTCGGGTGAGGCCGGTCGGCCAAACCAGGCAGGCACTGACACACACACATGCGAGCAAAAGCAAATCAGCAAATTGGAATACAGGAAATTTACACTCGACGATGCTTAAGAACAACCGATCTGACTGATGAGCAACCCTATTTCCTTAATTACTAAACTCATCATCAGAAATCATCTTATACACTCTTCTGTCACATCCAACTCTTGAATTTGAATCTCTCCTCATCTGCAACCATGAATTATAACCAATTCATTCGTCCTATCCAAATGGCAAAAACAATAAAAAGAAATACGAACATAATAAATTCCTTAACGTACTAGATCCCTTCAATCAATTCAAAACCTAGGCCAAGGATTAATTAATTTAAGAGTCCAGTAAAAAAACCATTTAGTTCTATAATAACCGGACCAGTCCAGTTCACTTCAAGACCGGATATGATCATTTACAACTCAACATAATGACCACTGGACAGACAGAAGCCATGAAAAAATGAATCAACGGACCAACGTGTATACAAGATGAATCCATGAATGGTTCACAAAACTAAAGCCCATGCGGATGCCATAAGATGATGAGTATCACATATCATCATAGAACAGTATAATTTATCCTTGGTCGTTCTCTTGTATATATACCACATTGTGTTAGCAGTTGTAAAGTACTACATGACACTGTGGTCGTAGAAAACAACTGATCAATGGTTCGAGGACGTCGAGATACAACAGTGTATTGTACATGATGAGGATTAGGATTTGTGAACCAACATACATACTTACATATATGCATATAACCCTCTGCTTTTTTCCTTGGATGAATTACAACATTGTTTCGGTAGGGTGTATCTATCTATCTATCACACTATAACATTGTATACTTACACATACCTGAGCAACAGCAAAATGCAATGTTTCATTGAGAATGAATGACATATCTGTTCAGTTCATACATACATCCACCTACCATACCTTTTACGAATGAACGTGCAATGTGTAATGCAAAATAATGCGAACGAGAATGCGAATTGATGAGTAAAAAAGTAAGCAGCATGTATGTCTACCTGCACTACACAAGATAAGACGATATAAAAGAGATTCTCCCTCTGTATAAAGCCAAACCCAGAATCCATTAATCCATACTAACATAACATACCAGTGCAACTTTTGATCATCATAATCACATTCACAGGATGCTGACTGACAATGCTGATTTGCTACTACTACTACGTACAATTTACTGGATGGACAGTGTTACTCGTAACCACTTTGACTGTGATAGTAATGGTAAAAAGGAGCATGTTAAAAGTCAATTAAACTCAACACAGGCACTTACACATTGCCTAATTCAGTCCAAGAACACAAGTTGTTAATTAGTAAGTAGTAGTGTAGTAGTTAAGTCAGTTAAAATTTAGAGAGGATGAGGTGAATAAGTTAAAGGACCTACGTCGAGTAGTCCAGCACAAATTAACAAAATTGAATGAAACCGGCATGGATCGGATGGAAAACTTTTGAATGAAATCTCATTCTGTCCTCGTGTCGTCAAAAACAATATCGAAGTTCATTAATCAAAGTTCTGGCCAGGGCGAAGTGGGTGCAGAACTGCCATGTACTATACTGTCAATTAAGGCACGAGCAAATGTTGTAAAATGTAATAATGGTGATTTTCATTCATTATCAGTGAGGAATGACTAAATGAAATCCTTAATCCTGTTGCCGGCAAATAATGTACCTGTGATGATATGATTATAACCGATGACCGGAATGACGTAGGAATATGAATTTTCGCCAGTTTAAAAATCGGATGATCATTGATCATCGTGTTAGTCCGAGCCAAGCGGGTACCTCGAATCACCACACCACGTTAGTTCAGTAGTCGAAGTCACGCGGAAAAATTGTAAATTGTAGAATTTAATCCATGTTTTGCAGTAAAATGGAATGAAATATCATTCAATTTGGGTGTTCCACGAATTACGTTCAATATTCATTATTCATTCATAACGGTGCGCTATTCGAGCTTCCTACAATCAATCTGTCTGACATGTCCTTGAGCTATTGTCATTGTCAGTCAACGTCAACTTTTATTACACATTCCGGGAATCGTCTATCTGCAGTTCCACACGTCAGTAACTCCTGAACAGGAGCGGAGTATTACCCGGGAACTCCATTACTCATTCAGAATTTCTAGAATAACACCCATGCCCTGGGGTTCCACTTCCATCATCCGGCTACCATCAGCAGCAAAAGGTTCCGTTCAATCTTATTCTTAACCTAATCTCCAAGGGAGGAATTCAGAACTTGAAATTGAAATATTGCAAGATTTCCTATCCACATCTCATACGTCCTGTAAATTAAGTACGTAGTTTTATTAATTATTCTAAAAGTCTTTGTCTTGTGTCCACGCATGTAGTGAAAAAGTGAAAGTCTTCCTTCAATCCCCCGACTAAATTAAAGGATGTAAACTAAACCAAAACCAATCCAACTAACCAACCTCTATCAGACAAATTCACACGCACTTTGTAGTAGTTGGTGGTACATCCATTATTGTCAACAAAATTCCATTCTATTACATTTGGTATATTCCACAACCACATACCTACATTACCTTTTTACATGTACGTCAACCGTCTACGTATAGTGAAAATCCTGTACATTTATTTTTCATATATATGTACACTGTACACTGTAAACTAATCAACGATCAGCTAACCAGCGGCAACAAAATTACAGTCAAATCACAATTCACAACCTGGATTTCACTAGCAAGCTCCTTTTTACAGTATATAAACAAAAATGTCCACATCATACCATAGACGTACAATCTACACGTACATACGTCTTCTACAACATTAGATGTTTTACCTTTACCTATGTTGTGTGTTGTGTGTCCATTCATTTCATTCACACCCACATTCATTCATTCATTTATTCATTCATTTTAACCAACACCTTCGTACATTCTTCCATCATGCAAAATACAATCTAGCTAGACATCAGTCAAAGTCACATACACCTTATACCCCACAAAAACACGAATAAGAAGTTAAAAAAAAA
>JAQGCA010000132.1:0-42436 GCA_034698945.1 Protaphorura quadriocellata | reverse complement strand
CAATTCCATTAGAATTCTAGAGATTTCAAACCGGAAATTATTTTTTCCGAGGGAAGGAAACTGAGCAGCACGGACAGCGCAAACTTTGGCTAGGTTGACTAGACGGACGCAAAGGGAAATGTGGGCTTTCCTCCCTATTTTTTTAGACTTTTCACCTCCACAGAATCTTATTCAAGATGGGTACATTTGTTCCTTCATTCCCGTCTGTCCGCCTTACCTTTCCCCCAAATAATTATGTGGGAAAAGTTTACCAGAGAAAGTTTCCATTTCAAGATCAGTAATGAAAGTTTTTTCTTCCTTTCACTCCTTACTAGCCGACGTCTGGATTTCTACGTACTTCATGCATTCAAATTATTTCTTTGATCCTCACAATCGTTTAATTTTCTTCAAACTCTTCCCAATTAAGAAATTCTAGGAATGATAAGACCCGTGGGCAAAATTTTCCTCATTTTATTTTATCATCATCGGTTTCTTTCCAGCTTTTTAAAATAAATGCACAACAAACATTTTAAGAAAACTTCAATGACATTAAAATCATTTTGATTTTTTTTTCTGTAAAATTGTCCGAAATATAAATTTCGGAAGTAAACAGTATATCGAAACCATGTTATGTGCATTGCTCGAGCAGACAAGACTACCCTACTTCTAGGGTGACCTTTCCTAAGCTATATTAGAGCCCATTGGCTTGAAGGAATATTATTTTAGCATTTGGCCGTGTATGACCGCAATTGCCAATTAATGAGAATATTTTTTGCAAATTCGGCATAAACTTTTCTTGTCAATTTTGGAATGGTATATGTAGTTAAATAAAAAACACAGTACAGTTTAGACATTTTGGGTCGCTTGTCATGAAATGTTCAATCTTAAAATGTGGTTGGTGTCCGTACATACAATTTTGCGAAGATGTATGGATATGATTTCATACACTGATTGTGATTTATGAGTTGCAATGGGATCCGTTGGGATACCGCGTTCTTCTCCAGACCTTTGCTGTTGCACACTACATAACAACGCAACGTCAGCAGTACATATGTTGCCGCTCATGTGTATTTTGGGCAGAGAGTTGCAATTTTTCATATCTCCGGAGTTCTGATATAATATTTGAGAAGAGGGATGTTTTCTGTGAACAACTTCCTGTTGTTCGCAGAAAAGTGCCGCTTCTAATTGGCGAATTACTTCAAAGGTTGTCAGTATAGCATAAATATCGCTGCAATTTGTGAATTTGGTACGTTGGATTTTCTTTCACATATTATCAAATATCGCTGTAGTGTAGAGCACATCACATCACATCAGAAGACATTGGTGTTTCAGGTTTCAAGTGTGGTTTAATTAAAGTGTGCCAAACCAAGTCAACTGTACACTAACGAGAACCAATGTATTACGGCCCCCATACCAATATATATTTATTCTCCAATTCTAAGTAATTCTATTTCTATTTTACTATAGAATTTTCTATTTACTTTATACTTTCAGTGTTCTTGCACGCTAGAACTGTTCCAAGAATAATTAGCACATAATTTTATAGGTTTTCTGGGCTTCTCAATTATATGTGAAACATACCATTCCGCACTGATTTCTGAGTTTTGTTGTTCAGAATTTATACTTGTTTTGAATTTTTGACAAAATTGCTGTAAGTGATAAAATAGCATTTTAATTTTTTAATTGCTGCATTTGTGAACTCATTATATTTACGGCCAAATTCACTTTAATTTGCAAGTACTATTACTAAAAAAATAATACTCATATTCTGACTCGGAGAAAATGAGTGGTGTTACATTATCAGTGCCTCATTAGTAAACTGCACGTCTGACGCTTTTTTCAAAATACGCAGTAATATGACAGTCGAAGAAAAGCTCTGTGTCTTCGTTGGTAGAACGAACGTCAAACTCCGGTATACAAAAGTCTTACAGAAATTGAAGATCAAAATGTGGATATTTATATTTACTCGAATTTACTTATTTGTAAGCTCGAAATAGAAACAAGAGTGACAGAGTGATCGATGACGTATATTTCGAAAACTAATTTCACAATTTCCATATTGATTATTATGGTGCATAACCGTTTAGCTTACACGGTAGCTGATCATAGGGCTTCCATATCCAAGATAGTGAGATGTACATTTTGCAAACATATTTACGGTGGATCTAGCCTGGTGATCATTGATACAAGCTGCGGCAAAATTGGAAGGAATTTCTTTGATTTCTTTGATATTTCTGTCTGGCCACAAGATTTCTGTTTTATTTTTAATAAAATGACATAACTAATTTTTACGTATAAATTAATTACTACAAAGTCTGAGAAGAAATAGGCCAAACCATAAGGACATTACCAAAGAATGACTCACAGACTACAACACATTTTATTATACATATGACCCAAATCTAACATGGCAGCGCTTGGGTTGAAGTGAAAGGAAGGAGGAAGTATTAAAAAGCCAAAGGAAAACTCTTTACTCGGGAAAAGTGATTCCCCCAGAGAGTTGTGGTTGGTATTCTGGTAGTTGGTGTTCGGGTGATTGTAATTTCTCATAAGATAAATGGTTCATGTGATTTGTAATTACCAATTAGGCTTTCTTCACATTCCCAATGATAATACTGCCTTCTAAATTATGATTTCCGACTTTCTCGAGCACACCCTTTTACCACTTTCCGAGTGTGTGTGTTACAATTACAATTGTAATGGAACGAATCCTCTCATTCCACTAAAGTGTAATTACTTCCTTGCGCAAATTCTTTCAAAGCCGTACTCCGTGTTATGTCGTATTTAACACTAAACGGTTAATTCTGTTCTAACTTCGCAACGAGTTAAATTGAAATAGTGCAATGAAATGTAAAGTGCACGCAAACTAGGAAATTTCAATCAGCTAAAGAAAGCATAAAATAAAATATTATTATCACAAATTTGATTTTTGAAGTCTTTTGAAGACTCTGCAGATAAATGAAGTGGCAAAAACAGTACGACGTTGGAATTCCTTCGATTTTTGATATGTTGTAGTCCTCATGCTCCCGAACAACTTTTGTGAAGGTGCTACCCCCAAAAGTCTAACCGTTTAACTGCTAGAAATACACAGGTGGACATGTACGACGAAAGCGGAAGTGAAACTCGGTATGTCATCTTACAGGCTGACCTGTATATTTTTAGCGGTCAAACGGTAAGACTTTTGGGGTAGGACCTTCACAAAAGTTGTTCAGGATCACAAGGACTACAACATATCTAAAATCGAAGGAATTCCTTTTACTTTTCTTTACCTCAAGGCACTTTTTCCATAAGGTTTGCCCCCTCTCTTCCATCCCGATTAACTTCTGCAATTGAAAATGGTTCCCTGTGTTCATGTGTGAATTGTTTCCTGTGACCTTTGAACGTTTTCAATTGGTTTGAAACCTAAAATTGACTCTAAGGTTCAATCAATGAGTTGATGGACTACATATGTAACACATGTATTCTTTCTAGTGGTATTTCATTAAAACTTGAGTAGGTCCTTAGAAGAACTAAGAAAAAAAATTGGAACACTCTATTCGTCGTAAGATCCAGGCCTGGTCTTGAAAGAGATTGAAAACCTTCTGTTCCCGTTCCTTTCCATTTCAATCCTCTTTTTCTCTCAGTCCGAGTCAGAAGTATGTATTCCTTCTTAGCTTGTGTGTCGAAGAAATCATAGAAGTAAAGCGGACGTAAGATAGAAAGGCAATTATTTTTTTCAGTTGAGTTAATCTCTAAAAGTAGTCGTCGTCGTCGTCGTCGTCGTCGAGTCGAATTTTCTTGAACACAATCTAAAAAGAGAAAAAATGCGGGGAGAGTCGTTGTAAATTGGGCGTATACGCACGCATTTCAGTTCACTACTACTTTAGTTTCATCCGGCAGACCAGGTCCCATTTTATGTCTTAAAAAAAAGAAAAAGCTTGAGCTGAATACATGAAACACATACATACATGGGACATAGAGTTTCAGTACTTACTTTCTCCCTGCAAATAATAGAATGGGCGGGTGAGTGAACTTTTCTCTCCAAGAAAACCCCTCAACTCTTAATTCCCGAGGAAGAGTGTCGCTTTTTTATTATTATGCAGATTTACATCACCATTCACCTTCTTAAGAGAAACTATGGGGCCAAAACTACATCCCAGTACTGTCGCCATATAAATCCCTCGACGTACAGAAGAAAAAGTACGTCAATGGCCATATAGGTCGTTTTTTTGAGACCCAAACTAAAACTTACCCGGACTTGTTAAACTTAAACAGATAGATCTATGGTCAGTGCCCGCCGAGGGTTATATATACTTTACTCAGACCAGTTATTTCAGACAACTTACATTACATCACATTAGAGTTCTTCTACGACGACTTAGTACTAAGGCACAGGCACAGGCACATGGCCCCAAAAAACCGACCGTCGGTCGTACATAACATAATATCTTCCGCACTCAACTTTTCCATTGTCTTAATTTTTAGATGCGAGACAAAACTTTTCTCCCTGGAGGAATACCACATAACTCCGCCGGCACATTTCGAACTCAAACTCCGACTCCGACAAACTCCTTACAAGGTGGTTCATAATTTCTTGGGCCAGAGAGTATTGAGTGTTGAGAATTTTAATGACGACACTAGTGATATTCATATGTTAGAGAAAAAGTCCGAGTATTAATAGCAGTATATTTTGGAATCTAAAAAATAAATTGGAAAAATAGATTGGAAAGTAAAATAAATAAAAAATTGGAAACTATAAATTGGAAAGATAGAAGAGGTCAACTATTCAACTTATAGTTCGATCAGTGGTATAATTAAAAAATTAGAGCGACGGTTGTCTGATTTTTGCGCGGGCTTCAGTTTTCTTCCACTTTCGAAATATTTTCTCCAGATTTTGAATAGACTTTCACAAATAGGTTCGGTTGAAGTAAATTTGCTGTACCACCCTGTACAACTAAACTTAAAAGTTGAGACTAACCTTGTCTTGTCTTGTCTTGTCTACCTACCTATCTGCTTAAACGAACGACGACAACTTCTTTTTTTAGGTCTAAACTCTGAAAAGTAAGAAAATTCTTGAGTTTGGATGTACTTAAATCCATGGCGTGTCATTGCCACGCTTTGTGTGAACTACCGGAACGTGATTCGACGACCCGGACCCACCAGTCCCGAAAAGAAAACATGAAAATTCGAGGTAACATTGTACGCATAGACACACACACCGGGCTTAATGTCCCTCAACGTGAGAAAGTAGTTCTCCATTACAAAAGCTTAGAATAACTTCTGACTGGAACTGCTACGACTAATATTTCAAGACTTTTCAACTTTCTTCGTGTCTAATGTTCAACAAGGTAACCTTACTCTAAGCAAACAGTAAATTACCTACTCATACTCAAAAACTAAGCCGATTGGTGGCATTTTAGGCAGTTAATATTATGGTTCTCTGCTAGAAATTTAAAATAGGCTCTTCCAGGCATATTCTATTGAAACTTACAAAACTTCACATTCTAGCCCAAGGAAAGTGGAACGACTATTTATATTTTAGGCTTGCCTGGATTTTACTCACGAAGGGACTTCCTCATGAGTAAGTCCCCCCAGTCTTGGGTAAATTACACCTTTAGAGATGTTAATACTACAGTGAAAGTACAATGTCAAGTACTAAAGTTAAAGTAATACAAGTACATGTGTAAATGTAAAAACACTCAAACTAGAGTATTCAAGTTGTCACACTTCAGGGCTGGATTAATTGTCACGAGTGATAAGAAGTTTTGGGGTGGAAATGACGACTTATTATTGGAGTTAGAGACTTGGAAGAAGAATTTTGGAAATTACGGAATCACAATGAGACTGAATGGCGGATTCCAGTGCCGTTGCATAGTTTCGTTATTTGACTGAAATTATATAACTATTTTACAGGTAACCGAGCAAGAGAGTTTATTAGGAGACAGATCCGAGAAATAACTAATATAATGGAAATTAGAGGACTCACAATGTGAAAGTTATGATGGAATTCAGTGCCGATACATAAGTTGAATATTTGAAATAAATTTCAGTAGTATCTTAAAAAGATTTAGATTCGTTACTGAGACTTAACGACTCGAGATGAAAAACAAAAATAATAGAACTTCACATATTAGATTTATGCTAGTAACTGTTTGAGGACTTTTTGAAAAACGTCTTGTGATATTGAATTGGTCAAAAGAGTTGGAAATCTTGAGCTTCTATTCGGTGATATGCAGCAGACAGGAAGTACGGACGTAATTCAATTGACTCGGCTTAGTTGAATAATCACCAACACTTTGAAATTTTATAACCCGCGTTTAGCTCTATTCTTAAAATTATTTTCCGGTATCAATAATAATGACAACTTTTAACGAAAGTTAGTCCAGACTGAACCTCTCTAGATAGAAAAATACAATCCAAGACACACGGATGCCTGTTCAAGGGTCTATCGGTAACCCATTACGACATATGCAGAGATATTTTACTTTACAAGAATTTTGCCCGGATAATTCTAGTACAGGAATTTATATACATGACAACAGTTTTGTGTAAAATGAAGTTGTATAATACGTGTGAAACCTTTAATGAAATTATTTGTCCAACTCAATTAAAGCAATCAATAATTACTTTACCACGGAATCCTAAAACATTATTAGGTTCTTTCCTTCGTAATTTTCAAACGGCTAAGTTCTAATCTACTGTACGATAAACTAAGTCCCTGATGAAGGAAATAGTAAATTTCCGAAACGTTGGACAATAAAGGTTGAATCGTTCAAGAAATATCACTCGAGAAACCCGAAACATGCTTGATTCTAATTATTAGGTTGCTTTGAAGGTTTTTTGCTTGCTTGTAATTGTGACTTAAACTCCCGAAAAACTTGTTTGTACTTACGCAAGCAACGTAACGTTGAACTTGAATGCGGCCGAACATAATATTAGTAATAATATTAGTAATGGGAAATATGTGTACACACAAAATTGCAGATCTAGGTGCTAAATCTCGATATTAAAACCCGACTAATGCGTGGAAAATGTAATTGAACTTTACAACGAGTGATCAATTTGGTATATATTTTTTTTTAAAGTTGACTTAAGATCATTGTTGGATGGAGGCAAATCATTTTTACAAAGTTGACAAGGAGAAGCGCATGCTTCTCAGGATCAACCTAAGACTCGTACAGTGTGTTTCGAAGCCGCTGATCGATTTCAGTAGTAAACTGACACTTTCTCTTTTCCCATGCATGGGCGTACGTTCGTACGTTACGAAGACTTTCACCGCTCACTAACAAGGGATGCTCATCTCGTGACATTGTGGGTTTTCTTTTCGGTATACTTTTGGGAATGCATATATTAGCTAGAAAATGTCTGGATAAGTTAAGTGTGACACTAGGATTGCATGTTTCGAGTACCGGTTCGAGTAGTGGAAACAACAAACCTATGAATTAGCCTGGGCTTATAGTCGTTTCTTCACTTTGCCTCATCAGACCTCCAATCATGTCAACCGAGTATCTGTATTTTAATATAATTTAACTAAGGACATTTCTTAGTCTAAATTTTCATAAAGATAGTGTTAATTCAGCTCTTAAAATTACAAATCACTTTGATAAAATTACATTGAGAGAGCTCCTTTCACTTTTCACCCTTTCAAAACCCTCTTGACTACTAGATTTTATGTAATTTGCTTCGAATAATCAAGCGGAATAAACGAATTTCGATACTTTCGGCAAATAATATTTTTCGAACAATTAGATATCTTTGAACGAAGAAACCTATTTGTAACGAGGTCAATAGAAGTTCAAAGGAATTTGTTTCTAATCGTCGCGCATATTTCCAAATTTTCATTCCCCGTCCTTCTTCATTTTATGAGTTAGCATTCCAGGCAGTCCCAATATTCCTTACAAACAATCTTACGTTGAACTTGAGTGATTTGTCACCAGCAAGCAAAAAAAAAGTAAAATTAGTGCTATTACGACAAATCGTACTTAAGACGTTGGGTAAGAAATCAGAAATATTATTATCTATAAAAATTCAATCAGTAGTTCCAAAAATCCGTACAGTCTATCATTTGAAGTGCGGAGACGGGGACTTAAGTTAAAAAGGGGTAGAAATATGACGAAGTCATCTCGAAAAAGCAGAACAATCGGACAATTTTACAAGTATCGTGAGAAAGCATGTCGCCCTGCTTGCTTTATGTTCGTCTTATACAATTGCAACAATTTATGCACTGGCATAGGTGAAACCGATTCGGTTCGGACTGACACCGTTTGGTGGCTGCTTTGAAGATTACTTTCTCCACTGGAGACTTTCTTACTGTTGTGGGTGCCTTCCGTAGTCAAAATCGAAAGTAACTAAATTCCAACACAACCGCAAAGCGATATTAACGTAAACGGAAACAAATGCTTAGCTTATAAAGTCCTTTCTATCAGGACGTTCGGATTAAGCTAAATATAGATTATTTGGATTCCTAACAAAATTTTAGTATCACAATCAATTCCATAATTTTGAACTTCAAAACAGAGAAGAGAATTTCTATCGGATCGTTCGAGTGGTCATACCCATAAATTCATCTGCATCTGTTCACTTTTATCCAGAGGTGTTCCGATCCTATTCAGATACCATGTACAGAGAATAATTGGCTTACATCGCAAGACGTTCCCTGGTGAGTGAAAGCGTTGTGATGCGCGGAGGAGACTTTCCCCGTTTGAAATCTTTTGGGACTCGTGCTCACGTTCACTCCGTGTCTTTGAGCACAAACTGGAAGCCTTAAATCTGCTCACGGAGACCCGGCTCTCGTCAGTCAGACATTCGTCCGCAATTCTGCACTTTCGCTACCGGGGAAATCATAAACCACCGAAAAAGACCAGAAACTCTTCCTCGTCAGTCAGTCAGTCACACGAGACACGTCTTCTCAACTTTATTCAAAACTTCTTCTGAGGTTAAAAGTTAAACAGAACCCAACGTCTGTCTGTGGCGGTTCACTACTCAAGTTTATTCAAACTTCTCTCAACTCATTCACTAAATGGTGAAGAACTAAAAAATACACCCAAGACTTGTTACGTGTCTGAACGAATTGATCCAAAGAATACAATACAGTTTTCTTCATAAAATAACTATTATATGCACTAGTGTTTGGAACCGTTCTAAAAAGATATCCTGCGGGGTCACTGACCACGGCGGGTCAAAGAGGTAAGATTCCAATTCTTTTTCAAAACCAAAGTTCTAGTTAAATTCTACAACGCTGTTGTATAAATTAGTTATTCGCACCCTAGAATTATATGCTTTCAAGTTAGAAGTCGTAGTAGGTGCAAATTATTTAGAGAATCCGGACTCTCATTGTGGTAAAATTTTCAACAATAGGTTAAAATGCAAAAACTGCAGATTTTTTGACAATTCGTTTAAATTTTGAGCAAAGTTGAATGATATTTTTGTTGGTAGTGGGAAAAATTTAATACACACTGTTAAGAACACGGGGACATATACAACATATACAACGGGTTATATAACCTGAGTTGTGCGATGACAGAATTCAGTTATCACACATTATTGTATAAAATTATAGCTTATCGTATATTTCTACGAGGGAAAGCTCCAACCCTGCTATGCAGTCTTGGGTAGTTTGCAAACTCTACGTTTTAAAAAGTGTTCCATTGTATTAGTGTCAGGATTTTGTGCAGTAGAGCACGATGATGGTATCTCCAATTTACACTATTAAAAAAGAAGTCAGAATTGGATATCTGAGTCAGAAGTCAGATTAGCACTCTCACGTCAGCTGAACCGTCGTGCCTGTTTCCCTTGCGTTGCAACAATTCCAAAGCCTTTCCTGACACATTTGTTACGCTTTTGCAAATTTCAAAGAGCCGGAGCGGAAGGAAGTAAGAAATCATGGAAATGAAAGTAGTGTAGCAAGTTATCCATTCACTCAAGTCTTGAGTCAGTCAAGTCGTCAGTCCTCGTCTTCCTTTCCCTAAAAGTTGTCTTCTGTAAATCTTAAATGTTTCTAGATTAAGTTTCCTTTTTGAAAGAGATGAGAGTTAATTAAATTGTGCCCCCTCTCATCAATCATCGTATATCCAGGGCGTCTCTTTTACAATTTAACCCTTTTCGAGTTTGTTGAGACACATGGAGTAAAGTGAATTACTTACTAGTTTCATCCTTCCTTTCCCTTCAAGACTCTTATTCTAGAACACTGGAACTAAAAACTGTTCGAACTTTTCTAGGCCAAGCAATGGCTCTAAGGGTGGCTTGCAATTTACAAGGGATAAACATCCATGGTAAAATTCAGGTATTGCAAGATAAAACTTCCATACATATGTTCGAGTCGTCTCATCAAACGTGGCCTGATCGTGAATATGAAGCCATTCCTCAACCAAACATTATGGAAAAAAGTACGTTGGAATTCCTTCAATTTTTGATATGTTGTAGGCCTTGTGATCCTGAACAACTTTTATGAAGGTATTGCCCCGAAAAGTCTAACCGTTTGGCCGCAGAAAATACGCAGGTCAGCATGTAATACGCCGTAAATTGACTTTCACTTTCTCTTTCACTCGCTTGCACCTCATATGCCCACCTGTGTAATTTTAGCGGCCAAACGGTTAGACTTTTGGGGATAGGTCCTTCACAAAAGTTGTTCATTATCACAAGGACTACAACTTGTCAAAAAATCGAAGGAATTCCAACGGCGTACTTTTTTCCATAAGGTTTGTGCCCCCTCCTTTTTTAATTTTTCTCAACGTGGTTGCCCATCACATTTTCTTCTGTCGGAATCTCCGCAAATATTCCGCTCTTAACGATAAATTAAAAAATAATTTAGTAACTCTATCAATTGACATTCACTTTAAGGCAGGGAGTGACATCTTTCATATAAAATGTACAGATTTTTCTTCGGCCTAGAGAAGGTCATGTTAGTGGCAGGGGAAAACTTCACTTAAAATAAGCAATTATAAACAGTGACCCAGTTTCTATCGGTAAAATGGAACAAATCCCTAAACCCAGTAGGGCGTGATGCTAAGTGTGTGCCAAAATAGAGCGCAGATGAAAAAATAATTAAATTAAATTCATACTCGGACGAGACCCATATTTCTACGCTATCAATGCAGCCAGCTTGACCGATCAAAAGCCGGGGTTTGTAATTATCGCCGGGAGATCGACAAAACATACTTTCACTACTTTCTATGCTGGAGAAAGACCCGACTTCAGTTTGATCAATTTGTAATTCGCGATAATCTTGAGATTTTGAGGTCAATACAGATTTGACATTCAAATACTGTCCCTTGTTATCGGAAAGAATATTCATGAAAAAGAAAGTAGTCGGATGTAGGAATTACGAGTAGTGAAGGGTTAAAAGGAAGTAGAATAAGCATGAACGAATGAACTCTCTCTCGACTTTAGAGCCGAGGACTAATAACGTAGGAAAAGAAGGACGTATTCTCGTTATAAGCGAATTGAATTGAATTAAAGTTTCCCTTCTAAGGAATCTGATTAAGTCATTCAGACACTCCTTCCCGTCAGGTCACATCACAATGTCCATGGAAGGAAATAAGACCCGAACCGACCGACCGACCTACTATTCATTCCATTCATTTTCAAAAGGAATGAAAATGATGTTCACAAATCGAAAGGATGAAAATTGAGGGCAAAAAGGATTCAGAGTTGGCGGACCGGGTTCAGTTTAGTTGGAGGAATTAGTTGGTTGAGTTGAATGAATGGTTTGTATGGTGAAAAGGCTTAAATCGAGGTGTGTGGTTTTACAACTCAACCCAGACTGGGGTTGAGGAAAGTAATTTAATTTAATTTTGTATTAGTGTGTGTGTGTGTGCTTGTAATAGTTGGAATCCTCTTGGCGGGTGGTTACATACAAAATGCACTCAGTTTTGTTCCGTCCGAGCCTGGAATGAGTTGAAACATTTACAGAAGAAAGTAGAAAAGATTAAAGTGATGCAGAACTAGAACGAGTATTCATTCAAAACTCGGCCTCGCCAGGGTAGTCCGGTATTTCGCTCTCTGGTTCTAACAACTGGGATGAGCGTACGTCTGGAAATGTTCATGGCTTAACAGAAGCTTAGCTTGGCTATCATCCTGGACATTATATAATTTATGTATGCAAATAGGGATTTTGCGGGTTTTGTAATTATGGAAAATGTGTGGGTTGTGAGGATTTCTTTGCCCTAGGAATTATAAATACAGCACAGGCATTAATTTACACTAAAAAACCATACATGACTCAATGCCCTATGGTCAGACACGGTATGTCGTAACTATGAAAATATGAAAGGCAGAGTTGAGAAAATTAATTCGGAAAAACATTTGGCTCTTGGTGCACGTTGTGTGCCATCTGCGTCCATCGTGAATTCTCAAAAATTTGTAAACTGAGTGTGTGTACCGTATATTAGCACGGCATGCCCTTTCCATTAGTAAGTGCGATTTTAGACCATTGCTCTATCTAACCTGATTTTGACAAATAGTGGAAGTGGCAATTCTTCGGGAATTGACCGTCCCTACGCCATCTATAAGAGTTTCTTCAAAATTCATATCTCAGGTTTTTCCAAACTACCCCCGATGTAGAGTGGAGGGATAAATTATGGACCACCCTGTATAAGGTGGGGCAACTAAAAATAGGTCGGGTACGAAAGTATTATTTCGTGGAACATACCTGTTTTTTGGGTACCTTAATGTTTAAAATTTAAATAACTTGCTACAGTCGTGAGATTTGGTTTAATTATAAAAACATCATTTAAGTAGAGGATAATTCGATCAAAATGTTCAATGTCCAAATCCATTTGCATGGCTTCACTAATAATAAATCCATGTCAAATATTTTTATGAAGATCATTGATTGGAATAGGGCATGACATGTTTCTGGTAGGACGGTCGAGATAAACCACCAAGTGCCCGGATAATGTACCTGGTTAAAAGTTATAATAATTGATGATATAACACATTACATTACTGGTGTGGTGGTTGAACTCAAAGGAATCAACAACACACGTTGGATGTTGATTAGTTATTTGACTGTTAATTCCCAGACATTTAAAACTTGAAATCAAACTACTTAAATTTCAGTCCTGATTGAGAAGGTCTAAAATAACTTGTAATTTATTATTTGTATCGGGAAATTAAAAATAATTTATTGTCGGTAGCTCGGCGTGAAAAATTATGATTATTTAATTCCAATTTTTTCATATCGTAAGCTAATGCAAATTTGACGGATTAACGTAATGATTAGCACTCATTAGGAATTTATCCTGAAAAACATTTATAGACGACGAGGCATATTAAATCAGTTCAAATGCCTTAACTACCATTGTACATATGTGATATGTACAAGTCACTGTCGTATTTCACAAAGGAGACGAAGTGTCAATACTTTCTACACATTTTGGGCTTGTAGGACCTTAAAATGTATCTCGTAGAAGGGTAATCGCACGTATCAGTTTAAGAAAATGTATAAATTACATAGAAAATCCGGTGGAGGACAATAATTGTGTGTAGCACGGATGAAGAAGCAAGTCAGTTTTTCGTACTTTTTGAACTACACTTTGTCAAAATGCATTTCAACGTGGTGAATTAGGGCGAACTGAATTAATTTTTTTAAACATTGAACTATGATTCGTAAATTCTAATAGATTTTCCATACAGCAGGGATTTAGTGTTTCAGAGAGTTTTCTTATTATTGTGCCTACTCGAAAGAATTCATTCACCTTTAGTTGGGAAATTCAATTGCATGTGTTACACTTTAGTACATAGAATAGTGGTTTTGTCATTAACCTTGTGTCGAGCGAGCATGATAAGACACCACTAAGGATGCCTTTGAACATGCTTAGTATTAAATTTGTTCATATTACACAGAATTTCAGGATTACTTCTGCGTGCTTTTGGCTTGGGTGTCATCTCAAAAAACTGAAAAATTGTTCTTCTGTTCCTTTAGTGCTGTGTCATGACCTAAGTGATCATCGATAACTACAATAATTTCCTTTAGTAAGAACTGAATTAAATCGTTACCGTCGGCGGGGTGGGGCTTTGAAAATTGTGCTTAATATCTCTTAAAATCTACGTTCAAATTTCATGGTCCGGATATTTTTTGTACGTATTTTATTGATTCTGCTCAAGTATTGGAACTACGCGCAATCTATGATGCTCTATCAACGTGGCAAGTATAATATGAGAAGTGAGAAGTTATAATTTGATGGTCAGATCAAGGAGGTACTACTTTAAGTGGACATTCCTTTACAAAACCTTAGGAGTATGTCTACGAAACTTTTTAGAAGCGGCCCGAAATTAATATTTGTACAAAAGCGGTGTGAAAAGTAGGAAATCAGGCAATTTTGGAAGCTAAGAAACCCATAGAATAGAGCACTGATTGTCACATTGGCCTAATTTTTGTAATACGACTCAACTGGAAGTGTTCTGAGGACAGTCCTTCAAGATAAAACTAATAACAGAGTCCGATATGTGTAGTGTATTTTGTACAAGTACTCTGAGACCACTCAAGTACTTCAAACACTGGGAAACATTGTTTGACTTGATCGTTTTTGGTTGCCAGACTCCATTAAACTCCATTTATCGTTTCGTCGAATCAAGGAGTCTGTCGTCTGACCACTCAATCCTCCACGTTCTGCAGTTTCCTTCCCATATTTATCCTTGAGTGTCCTCTTATGAATTATTCATTCCTTCAGTCGAATTTTATTTAATCCATTTACCTTTCAGCCTCACAACTCTTCGTTTTCTACTCTGATAACGTATGTACATAGTTGGGTTTTCCATTCAGTACTCTACAACACTTCGTCTGTCCTTAGAAATATGATTTTCAAATTATTCCATCACATTCTGCTTGGTCAACTGAATGTTGAAATTATAGCTGAAAACTTTCAATTTTTTTCCACTGAGCGGAATAATATATAAAATTGCATCTATGAATAAGATTGACCCCGATTATTTGCGGTGCGTTCCAGTGAGCAGGTTTTTTTTTAGCACCATATTGATTTCCAGAATCCAAAGCTGGTGTGCTAAAATTGTTAAGGTTTTGGGAAAATAATATTTACAGTAAAATTTCGCTACAAATCAAATGAAAGTCGTACGTGCCGGTCAACGAGTTGACACAACGTGTTTTCTTGTGTTACGTAGACAGTTTGCTCTGAAAACATCGTCCTTGTTTTCGCTACGCGAAAAAATGTCTTGACCTAGCATTTTATTTAGCAATCGAAGTGACCGCCACCAAGTTGAAATGTGTTGCCTGACTTGAAGACTGTGTTTGTTGACTTCTTGTTTAGATCCAGCCAAATCTCTCAAGTATTTAACAAAAAGCACATAATCTGTTCGTATCACCTAATTTATTCAGGGTTTCGCATATTTTGAAGCCATTTCAAAGATAAACAAAACCGTAATTGGATATTTCATCTCACAAGATTAGACTGCTGCTGGGTTGGAGAAATCGCAAGTTTAAAGGAACTAATATTATACAGTTTAGGACGACAGGTCAAAAATGTGGTCGTGTGATGCTGGTCAAACTTCGGTCAATTTAGTTCGGTAATTGCGATTAATCGCAAAATTACAAATACAATTACGTAATTATAATTGCAATTAAATTACTCTCAGACATCCAGTTCGTAATTTGTAATTTTAATTAAATACTTCGGAAATTGTAACTTGTGATTGAATTTATATTTGTTTCAATTACTTTTGCAATTACTTAAAATGTCTACCATTAAGTACAAAAGTATATTTGTTATTATCCATACACATAAAAGAGTAAACCTTTTGCGTAATTTGAATAATTGTAACTTCGAATTGTATCTAAATTTCCAGTTGCAATTACGTACTTGTATTTGCATATATTTAAATGTTTTTCAATTCGTCTCAGTATAATTGTAACTATAATTAATCACAATCTAAAATTAGCGTGTAGCCTGCAATAATAATTAATTGCATTTTGAAAGTAATTGACTCAAGTAGGCACATGGTGTATAATAGCCGGTCACTTCAACGGGGACAGGATGATTTATTGCGTTCACAACATACGAAATTATTGAATTTTCCTACGTGTCCGCCAGCACTACACCCAAAATAACTTGACAGTATCGCTTTCTCATTAGGTAAGCACGTAGTCTAAAAACCAACCAAAATTGAGTTCGTTATCTCAAAATTAATGGCATACGCTTATGACGTTTTGGCAACTACGTCAGCGAGTCAATGGCGTCATGACTAAGCATTACTGGTATGGCCAAAACTTTCAGGTTACTACAGGAATCAAACTTTTTATTTGATAACACGAGCTTACCTAATAGGAGAGTTATCAAAGTTATCTCAAGATCGGAAATAAGGATATTTCTTTTCTTCAGTATCTCACCGATTCTGTAAAAGGACATTTTTAAAAATTCTCCTTCCTGGTTCTTCCACTGCTTTTCCTTTGTGAAACTGTTGCGATTGTGGGAATAAGAAACATTTACAATAAACTATGGTGAGTCCTTTATTTGCGGTTGTGGTAAATTCAAGAAAAGGGGTGGACACAGTGTTCTATAGTTTTTTCTCCTCTTTTGTGTGTTCTGTTGTAAGACTGAGAATTTGAGTCCACTCGTTCGTAATCCCATTAGATGAGTGGACATGTCATAGGATTTCCAATATCGTGGCGTGGAAATAGGACGATAAACTCTCATTTTCATGGGTGAGAGGCGGGGTAGACAAGAGCCGTTATTTGAGGACGCGGAGAACCCGCCAACCTTTAGGACTCTCCATCTCTGATTTATTGAAAAGTACAAGTGCCAAGCACACACTTGGCCATAAAATTGGCACAGCCTTCAACGCCTGCCTTTGCCTTTCCTCAAAAGACGAAGACTGACTCTACGCACTCCTGTAATATTTATACATACATATGTTCATATGTACTTTCTTCCGTACCGTTCGTTGAAAGAATGAAGACGCTGGAGCTGGCTGGGTAGCTTTTACAAGACTTGTGCCATGAATTTTTACGGGTTTTTAAGAACAAACCCATGATTTAAAAAAATTGAGTTGGTTGTGGTGGATGTAGGGAAAGTTGACTTTATGGCTTTCTCTTGGCGATACTGAAACGAATATAAAGGTTTTCAAAGACCTGGTCCGATCCTCTCGTTAAACTTTGATTTTTCAAGGAACAATTCACATTTCTAATATTTCTGAGGTCCCAGGTGTGCTATCTGCGTTGAACAGGATGCTGTATGTTCTGAAAGTGTTCATTCCCGATTTACACCTATGTTAAAAATTAATTTTCATCGAACGACATAAGGATTTTTAACCTACTAAAAAAACCTTCCATAAAATGATTTCTGTTTTACTAATATGTAGTGGACTGCGGCCCAAATTGTGTAAGGTGATCCCGTATTGATCTAAAAATTCGGCCTGCGTGAATTAATTGCTCTAGTCAGTCGATAATACGATTATTTCGTCGATAAACAAAATTAGACTGTCATAAATTGCTGGATTTGTTATATATTGTAGCTAGTAGCATCCAGAACAACTTTTGTCAAGGCCCTACCCCCAAATGGCTAGCCGTTTGTCCGCTAAGGGTGAAGGCCAAAGTGAAAGTCACTCGCTTTCATCTTACATGCCCACTGTATATTTTTAGCGTCTAAACGGTTAAACTTTTGGGGGTAGGATCTTCACAAAAGTAGTTCAGGATGATACTAACTATACCAGCGATTTCTAATGGTGTACATTTTCTCATAAGGTTTGTCCCCCCTCCTTTCTTGTGACCTTAATGATGATTTGAAATTTATTCCCAACGCAGGATTGATTGGCCGAAATTATTTATTGAAAGTTGGAACTCTTCGAAAAGAAAATTGGTAAAGAAAATTAAACCAGTATTTTTGTTGACCATTTTGTCACATTCGTGACCTCAAAATTAAAATATTTAATGTCAGATGAGATAAGATGGGAAACAAGGTCAATATCTAAAGTAAGACTTCTTATTCCGTTGGAATTATTGAAAAACAGGTACGGCGCTTAATCAAAAGTTACCGTGAGAAATATTTAATTTTAGAATTCTGACTCGTTATTAAAATAAATGTTGTTTTCCTGAATCTTTTCGCATTAATATAAATAAATTTATAGAGTTAAAAGAACTCGATATGAAAGTAATGAGATTTGGAAGAGTAAGGATTCAGTGATTTCAATGAATCAAGTGTTGAATTAAAAATATAATAGGCCTGTTTTCTGAATCGTTTATGGTGGTTTACGGTTTATGCTTCGGATTTTTGGAAAAGAAAGAAATGTGGTTGCAAACTTATAAATTGAGCCCGTCAACAATTAATGTAATGTACTATCGCATTGATTGACATTAGCAGGTGATTGATCCGCAAAATTGAATAAACTTTAACCTTGGAAATATTGTTTTTTGTATTCCTCTATACATTTTGTACGATTGGATTCTACGACATAGTTCACGAGAAGAAAGGAATAAAACTCTCTCATTCGTGAGGAAAACTGAATCATTCCATTGAAATTTCAGACAAATCATTCTCTAGGGAAAAAAAGTGATCATCTTGCATTTCTGAAGATAAAATATTATTAAAGAGAAATAATCGAAGTGATTGAGTGGTTGCGGCCTGCGTAGTACTGTATATCGCAGGTTTTCCATTACATCATGTTTACGTCTTTGTAACATAATATTATGATGATCATATATAACTTAAGTCGGGATTACCTGACTCTAATGGAATGCAATCGACCCGGGAAAAAGAAATGATGATCAGACTACGTAGACCTTTAGACTTCGTCGTCATCCTTTTTTCGTATCAGTATTTGATGAGAAACTCGAGTGTCTTCGATCCTTTCCTTCTTTTACCTCAATCTGTTTGCCTTGAGGATTCATTCATTCAACCCCTTCTCTTTTCATCTGAACTTCCTTTCCTGTAATAACGTTTTAACTATATGTTTTGGTCGGTTTCTTCAAAATTATTAATAAAGTTAAAAATACACTGGTGTTTATACAACGGACGTGTTCAGGTATCATACAATCTCAGTCAAATGATGGCGTATAGTCTACTTCTGCGACGGAGAAAGTTCCAGGTTCAGAATTCACCTACAGAAAATTGTTCACACGCGTGTAGCGGGTCGTTATCTTTTGATATCCATATGTCAAGTGGCACTATAAAAATATGGAAAGTGGTATTTTGTTTCATCATCATCGATAATAATTATTTCTCAAATGGAAGTCATCTCTGCTTCTTCAGTTTTAATTATTCTGCCGATTAGAAGACGAGTCCATACAGGAATGTCAATTCTCACATTCCAGACACTTGATTCCCTAAAAAATAACTTTTGGGCACACATTTGTGTCTAATTTCACTTGAACTCACTCTGTACAACACAGAATTTTTGTGTGTTATCTGTCTACGTAGCACAGAAATTAAGTCAAGAGTGTAAAGCAGACCGTTTAAATGAATATCCCAAGGAGCAGTTGAGGAAAAAAAAATTAAACCCAAAACTTTCTCGACAGATTTCCCTTGTCACACTAATGCTCACGCGTGATGCTATTATCAACCGAGAGTAAAATATCGAAGTAATTAATTTTTTAGACCCACAGCCTCTCATTAACTTAAGTCCTAATTGCTAGTACTTATGCATTTTCCAGATTGAATTCTCAGTCAGAATTCTTGCCTCGGTTCGTACGACTCTGACGCTAACACATTCCTTATTCCCTTCCTTATACTTTTATCAAGCTTCACCATTCACAAGTTATTTGTGCAATATGATCCAAGCACCCATCCATACGCTGCACTACGTTCTTCCTCTCCTCTGCTCCAAGGTTTTTGGTTGAGAGTGTATGGGACTGTGATCTATGTGACAGACATTACATTATATCATGTATACATCTACCAAGAGTTAGGTTTGGGAGTGGTTCAGCTCGTTCATTTCAACTCAAACGAGACTCGAGACTGCTGGAGAAAGCTGGAGAAAGTGTCCTTTCACCAGATACACATCCACAGCCATAGCCACACTCACGCACACAAAGTACATGGTAGGCCAATAAAAACTTTCGCATTTCTAAGATTTATAGTTTAATAACCTAAAATCAGTGTAGCTCAAGAAGATCTAGACTAATGACTATGTTGGAATTGAATCTCTTGAGCAGGTATGTTCTAGTCGTTCCTATGAATGGGTGCTCTCCTCCGCAGTTACTTTCCACTACTAGGGATACCACCATAAGTTCGAATGGAACACCAATCCTATTCTTTTGGAAGTACGCACTGATGTTTGACAGACAAATCATAACATGAAATAAGAATTACGCGAAGCCAACAGATTCACAGAATTCGAAAATTAAATCTTCAATTTTCAATAAGAAAAAAATAGGGTGCAAGCCGCGCACAAAAAAGCGATGACAATAAATAGTACCAGCGCCAACCCGCAACTATTTCAATTTCCGAAATGTCCGCGCTATAAGCGCCACTGCGATTACCAAATTCCGTTATCAGTCAGATTTTGAAAAATTTTATTCCCCTCGTCTTGTGTGTAATTCGGACTTGATAAAATTGTTTACCAATTTTTAAAGTTCGGACGTTTTTAATGGGTCACCTTGTAGAAAGCCCAAATTCTGATAATACCCGAGCGGGTACCACGGAGTCCGTTCAGCATAGCCCTCATATCATGCAACTCTTGCCTTTTCTGAGGAAGAATTTACCATTATGGGACTGTAATAAGGTTTTGCCTGGAGTCGTAAAATCCTCTGCGTGAACGTTCTTACTGTCGCGTCGGAGCTTGAATCCAGTCCTTTTCTTGGTTCTTGAATCTAACATTAAATAACACATGTTAAAGGGACTTTTAGAATCGAACGAATCATCCACTGCTCAGACGATGTATGGACGTAGAATTCAAACATTTCATGAAATTTCTTACTGAGTGAAAAGTTATAATTTCAAAACCGTTTCACATATTTTAAGATAGCTGTAATTTCAACATCTAAATTATTAGTTTGAGACTGAAATTGTATTTTGAAATTGTAATCAAATTAATTTACAATGTTGTGCACATCTACCAATATTATTTTGGGGCTGACTTCTGGACTGGTTTTGGCTAAAAATATCGCCCAAAGTATAGTGCTAAGTTTCACACAGTCCAATGGTTTATTTCTGCGAAGACAATTTCTCTATTAGGGCAATTTTTCTTTGCTCAGATAAAATAGCACATCGAGAATTCGACTTTTCATGCATCCATATTTACGAGAGCGAAGAATGGCAACCCACATTATGACGGTACACTTTACATCCGTTAATAAATATATTTAAAACGAGTAACCACAAAGAAATCAAGAACAGGTCGCATTTCGTTCGGCAACAAAATTTTGACACTGAATTTCTCTAGTTAATGTTCATCCATATAAAAATATTACTCCTTTGAAAACATTTCGAGAATATTAATACTCCGAAATTCAATTCATTGTCTCCGCAGGAATCATCATGAATATTGGTGTTCAATTCTTAATGCTAAGAATAATTGCGCAAATATATTCCTGTCTGCAATATTACGCCGTTAAGAAATACGAATATCAGTGATGTCGATAAGAAACTACAAAACAGATAATCTTTGGCCCAGGAAAATATTTGTTAATGAGGGTATAAGGGATAAGGAATAAGGGAGAGTCTGAAAGAAGTCTTGACTAAATATCTACCGAACCGTCAATAGCAGCAAATTTTGCACTTTAGGCACTATCAAATCCCCAATTCTACAAATTGACCACAACACACATACAATGTTTGGACCTAGTTCGTGGTAGTGGTAACCCTGGACCACGATGACTACAGAGTCTGAGGACATTACCCCGTATGGATGAGATGAGGCTGTGACGACGAGGACGACCAAATCCATTCATTTCTTTCCGTCAACTTGAGCCAATATCTCTCTTGTGTCCTATTGTGTTCCTAGAACCGAGCTGTTCGTGAAACTTACATCAATCATAGCTCTTCTTTTTCGCCCCCCTGGCCAAACTTTGTAAATGTTGATAATTTTTGGAGACATGGTCGTCTTACCAAAATATAAACGTCCATTCACTTCATGTCTTACAGAGTGATAATGTCTGATCCTGAAACTGTAATTTACAACAGCCGCAATTTTTGTCTCATCATAGATTTTTTTTCTTGGTGTTTCTTGGTTAAGGTGTTCCAATATTAAAAAATAAACACGGGGGGTTATATTATGGACTCATTATCTATCCTGAACTTTGTGATGACAGAATTCAGATATCACATATTTTTAGTCAAGCGACGGCTTGTCGTCTATCTCTACGAGGAAGAAATACCCTAGCCCAGCTATGCAAGTTCAGAATTCACCTCAATTCGACGAAATGTCCTAATACAAGCAAATCTCATGAAGTTTTTACTAACCTGTAACGGTACACATTTCTAGTACTTTTACAACTTAAGATCCGAATCGACGTCTAATCGAAATTGGCTATTATTTGAACTTCTACGATAAGAATATTTTCGAATCTTAGATTCTCTTACAACATGAGATGAATATCCGTGATGTTTTCTGAAGACAGATAATTTAAATTATGTGTAGTAAAATTTGAATAATCCATCACGTTAGAGAGCAGACAGAAATCGTAACCGGATCCGTAAGAGCAACTGAATTGATATTTTATTCAGAGATTTGTCAACCCGGTGGAGAAATACCCATCTTAAAAGTACCATTAAAGCATCCTCGAAAATTCTCTACTGGAAATCGTAACATCTCAGTTTCCTTGCCGTATCAATTAGCTCCGCTGCAAACAGTGAGACTGTATGTACTACATTCTGAATTTCCGACTGTTCTTATACTTAAAACAGAAATGTTGACACTTTAATTAGTGAACTAACTTTAGTTGGAAAGAATTTGTGGGAGATGGTAAGGCAAGACTTTCAATTACTAATACGGGTTTAGGCCAAATTACAACTTTGGTTTTGTGTACATAAAAAGTATATGGAGAGGAAACCGGAAAGTAAGTAAAGGAATTTTCTCAAAGTTTGTTCAAAACATAAATACTACGATTTTGGTTTTCCACTACATGTGTACACAAAATAGTCAGATTGCTTGCGTGTTTCAGGGCAACCATATATGTGTACTTTGTACATTGCAATCCAAGTATGCTTGAACGACTTCAAAGCAAAAGAAAAATTCCACAAAAACCTTCGTCGCTTCAAAGAGTCTATAAAGAAAGTCTCTCATGCACTGGCAGCTAATACATATGTTTAGTGTGAGGGTGAACAAGTGGAGAAGCCAAATTAATATTATTTTTGCAAAACCGAATTTCTTTGCAGATTCCGTAAAAATTTATGAAAATCTATATATTTTTAGGTCATGAAGGTAGGGGTCAGGTCACACGATATGTCGATTCACGGTTTTTCACTCCAATGATACTTTGAGCATAGAAAATTCTAATTTAATAGGTGCGGATTGAGAGTGACTGGAACACATGTATGTGTTTTGTGAAATTCCCATTTGCACCTTCGAACGACACTTGATAGCTGACAATGAGCATTCCTGATTTGAAGTGTTTAAACTTGATAATGGTTCACTCCCATTCACAAGTAGGAGAGAAGAGTGTGTCTATCTTTTGTTACTTGATGAGACAAGGGTCTTCCAAATGCACAGAGTCAAATTGAGTTTCACTGTCGTCTGAATACTTGATTTCCACATGTTTTCCGCCCCTTTCAAACTTTTCCTGCCCCATGTAAAGTGAGGAGAGTGGAAAATGATACACTCTCACGAAGCCTTCACACACACATGAAAGTCGAGACCACAAATCGGTAAACATGGAGTGAGAGTGAGTGACAGGACGACTTTCTCTATGTAAATACGAGAAACCACCTTGTACACAAAGTGCGGGGATGGGACGACCGTTCTACCCGATTTACTCACTCCATTCAAGTAGTCAGTCAGACTTTCGCTCACTCCCTTTCTCCAACTCACTTTCTCCATGGAAATACGTTGTAGTCCATCCCTGTCCACTTCTCACTTGGTTTCATTTTCAATTAAAACACATTTTTTTCAACTCTGTGTTGGGTCCGTCTAAGTAAATTCCACGACCCAAGAACCTATTAGCTGCCATTAAAAAAATGCTACCATCAGCGAATTCAATACAATTTATAACTCACGTACATGCGTATTGAATAATCAGTCAAAGTGTGAATAGGTAGTACATTAGATGATATAATAAGTAAATGCTTTATGAAACTTCAAGTACAATATTATTTTGAATACTTCAAAATGTGCGAAATCCAATTATGAAATCCGGCCCGTTTTGCCGAATTACGACGTGGCAGATTTTGGTCAGATAACAACGAATGTAAATTCCTATCGGAGACAAAGTGATATCACCAGCCGTTTATAACATTTCTTAACCAGGAAAGTTTTGTGTCTATAATTAGTGATTATAGTAGTTTAAAATTACTGATGTCTGACCCAGTGTTAATGTTTATAAATTTCAAATAATTTGAGGTGAGAAAATGTAAACTAACTAATAGTTCCTTTTCTGACTAGTTTTCTTTACCTGTCTTAAACATAACTTTCAAAAGCACAATTGTTGAGGGCAATGATTCATTATTTCTAGATAGTTATCATAAACTATAAGACCGGGTCAAACATTCGGTGACTCTTTCTTCGGGGAATGAGTTTTGTCTTTTCATTTGGTCTAAGTAATGTCAATGTCACTAACAGCAGAGCATCTAACGAAATAAAACAAAAGGTTTTGACCTATGACCCAATTCAAGTTTTGTACGCGTGATTAAACTACCAATACCGGGGTAGCGTAAGCGATACCACTGTGCTACATTTGACTGCTGATTTCTTTTATTGTTGTGCCTTTGACTCTGTTCTATGCCGAATGGCAAATAAATTTAAAATGGAATTGTTGTAAATTTAAACTAAGATGTCGTAGCGTTTACTTTTTCTTGAGAAATTTATCTGCTGCGGCATTCTGAGACAAAAGAGTTAAGTTTGAAATTACCGTGACTCAGCAACCAAGTCTGAAAAATTACTGGTCATTAAAGCGTATGTAATTTGGTTAGGCCAATCCATCGACATATTGGACAAATTGTACCAGCAGTCTGTGAAACTCCTTCTCGCAACGTGTTTACTGTACACGGGACACTCTGATTTATTTTTCAGATGCATGCGTTTATAGTGACCGACCTGAATAAATGAAGCACCTTATGGAGACTACGTAGGACTTTCCCTGCATTACTTTCTCCATGCACGACGTACATGGATTGGATATATCTTAGTATGTCTGCAGCCAGTAGGCCATGGAGGTTCGTAAACAAGAGTCAGTATGAGTAATTCAGTTGAGAGATAAAATAAATAAAAGGAAGGACTGACGATGGGCTGTGACTATGTTGTATGGCTCAGGAGTCACTTCAAAGCCCACGACAATCACTCTCACACGTAAACAGAGAAGGAGAAAATGTGTATTAAAAAATGAAGAGAGCTACGTAGGTATCCATCCTCCGGTCTGTTTTTGTTTGGAGACAGTTTCAGAGGTGACATTTAAAGGGTGTAGTAGGAATTTCCAGGGGGAAACTTGATTGAGTGGGTCATAATCAATGGGAAGTCTTGCGAGTAGTCGTGGAACTGAGTTTACTCTCCGACTCAGGACAACATGTGCCATATGTACTTTTCTGAGGAAAAGTAAATAATGCAGCTATTGTTAGTAATTGCTTTCCGGGAGGTGAAAGAAGAAGAGGCACTTAAACTCATATCTTACAACGAGGTATTTACTTTGTCCATGTTTCTCAGGAACCTTATGACAGTTTTCTCCTCACTACTCCTACTCTATCCCCAAATGTTGTTTTGTACCAAAACGGAAGATTCGTTCGTATGAGAGTGTGAGGAATCTTCCATTATGAAGATCCGTTCTTTTCTCCCATTATCCGTATGTATGTACTGTCTGAGTGTATGTCTGCTCGTAAAACTCGCCTCGGTTATGATATGAGTCTCTTTCGACCAAAAAAAAAGTAGAATTTTTTTTTCCGGCAACCCAGGCGACGGAGATGAAGAAAAGGATGATGGCGATGGGGATGGCTCATGGAATCCATCTCTTCAGAACTCAATCCAATGGCTCTCCCGTGTCCTCTTTCCTCAAGTTGTGTTTTTTCTTCGGGGTTATGTTCTTCTTCAGCAAACTGTGTTGGCTTGAGTTTCCTTCTTGAGGACGACGACGACGACAACGACTACATATGACGAATATAGTTTCCAGTATTTTTTTTCGGGTGAGAGCAAGACATTCTCAGCTCAAGTTGATTGTTCGATGAGGGAATGATTTCTGCTCTAGATCCGAGCTAAATTGCTTCTTTCCGAAGGAAACACTGAAATGCTGTTTCCAACACTACGTTACTGTTATGTCTTGTGAGAGAAGAAAGCATTGATTTTGTTGGGAGGTCTCGGTTTGATTCGGTTAGGGAGAAAAAGGACTGACCACAACGTTTAGATTTGAAACATGGGGAAAGATTTCAGTTCGTTTCATTGGATGATGATGTCTCTTGACAATTACAGCTAGAGCTTCAGCTTTCTGAACATGACCAACTGAGATAGCAACAAATAATTACTTTCTATTCGGACAATGGACGTATTTCGAAAAGTGCTTCATATTTTTAATCGCGTACCCGGGGATAATCTGTTAATTCTGGTATGTTCTCGATAATTTCAGATTTATTTATAAACGGTGTACAGGTTTTATGTACGGTGCCAAGGACTCACCATTTGTGCATATGAAATATTGTGATAGACCGAGCAATCGTAAAATCTGTCTGACAATTTAGGTCCGATGAAATTTAGGCAACCAATTTTTTTATAAACTGTGATTTTTGAAACACACTCCGATATAACCCTAACGCTGATCGTGTCCTTTCTCTAAAAACACACAAGTCTAAATCTAACTCAATTATTTCGGGAACGAATCAATTTTATTCTGAATTTAATATTTTTAGACATTTATTTCTAAACATTCATGCGTAGCCACAATTTACATAAACTCGTTAGAATTCAGATTCTTTGAATAATAAAACAGAGACAAATAACACACGGTCGAACTCATCGAACTTCTCAACATAAATGAATTGTTTGGTACAAATTAAATTGTTAGAAGACTGCAAACTTTACGAGTACTTTATGGTCCTAGAATATTTAAAAAAAAATACGCCAAAAACAAGGACCCAAGATAATTTGACACCGTTCCTAGTAGCTAAGCTCATACTTTTTTTTAACAAAAAGTGAAACAGGACTATTAGTAAGAAAGCGCTGTCAAGTTATCGTGAGGGAACCCGTAAATTAGGAAAGTTATGTATAACATATTTCATTCACATTTCAAACCCAAGAACAGTTAATTGTGTCACGAACAAAAGGAGGAGATAAATTTTCCATGAAATCAAAAAACTTTCCGCCTCAAATCAATCATTATCAATTTTGTTTGAAAATATCGGTTGAGTGAACCTTGGATAAGAATTCTTTCATTCTTTCTGTTTTCTACGTATTCCATGGAGGTATTAAAAACCCTTGATACTTGATACAAACACATTGTCGAAAGAATTGAGGTTAGTTGAATCGGAAAAACTTCCATTAAGATAACTCAAGTTCAAATCACCGAGCAACATTCTTAAACAGGAACAAGTTTCGGAAGAAAAGTTCCGTCTTGTTTTTATGCCTGAGAGTAATCGATCAGATGTCACAGCCAAATGCACTCGCCTTCTTTTTTAATTCCCTATTCTACTTCCTTTCGTGATTTTCCCTTGGAGTAAGTGACCCATTTCTCTTACGAACCGAATTTCCTTTTCTTTCAGTTGAATCCTGTACTAGGAGACTAGGACTAGACTCCGACTTCCAGGACCATTACTATGTATGTAGTATTAGATGTTATTTTATTATTTTTCATTCAAGACGCTTACTTGGAAAGGACTCTTGGAATGGAATGGGTAGAAGGGCTTATTTTTATCTCCCAACCGCTTCTCTTCGTTTTGTAATTCAACCCATTCTTCCTCTCTTTGTTTTCCCATTCTCTCTGTTCCCCCCTTCGGCTTTTCTTCCACCAACTATCCCTCTGGTTATAAATGAGATAGTATCAATCTTTCTTATCCTTCCAACAAACCAACCCAGAAAACTCAACTCAACCCCATGTCACAAGGGACACGATTCAAATGAAAAACTCAGATTGACCTCAGAGTCTTAGGATTAGTCAACTCGAGCACAAAAAATCAAATCATTCCTTGTTTCAATCAGGTTGTTACTCTACTGTAATTTTTTCATACTTGTAGGTTCACATTCCATAGACTAGATGGAAAGGTAACCCATTTGCGACGAACATGTATTTCTGACACAATTGAATTCGGATTTCAAAATTGTAAAGTATTTACTGAATTAGAATGACTGTCCTTCAATTTATCTTTTGAGAAGTGTCATTATTGAAGACCAAGACAGATGAGAGGTCTCAGTATTTTTGGGAAGGTCATTTCTGGTAATAAGATAGCTTTCAGAGGATCTCATTGACTGAACACTTCAAATCTAATAAATAAATATATATATTTATATAAAATAATACACAGAAGTACCGGCTTTTCGATTGGCCAAGGGAAGGTAACCTTATCTTACGACAGCGATCTTAAGTGTCATTCGCAAAGTTTTAATAATACTCAATACATCCTCTTCAGAAATAGGTCGCTGTGTTTGACGATAATGGACTTGAAAACAAATAAAATTATTACATTGTTGATTATTTATGCTGTACATGCTCAAATATCTGTGTATTTTTTGTAAGAGAATTGGTATTTGCTTTTAATTGGCCCTAGGGAAGGTCACCCTAGCATTGTGGAAAAATTAATGTAGAGGAAAGATCTCTAACGATGTCTAACTAAACAAGGGATATAACGGATATAACCACACGGCTATCAACACCACCACGTTAAAACGAGCTGTCATCAAAATTACACGGCTTTTTATTTCTCATTATGAAGCATACCTTTGTATTTTGAAGGTTTCCCATTCCAACTAAATTTGCCTAAGAAAGTTATACAAATTCCGGGAAAACGAAGAAATTGACACATCAAGGAATGTTCCAATTTAGGCACTTAGACGAGCTATGGCGGTTTTAGGGTAAAATTTGACATGTGAATACTGGCCCTTGTCAAACTAGAGCAGACGAACCGAAAGAACCAGAGTTCCCCATGACTGGAGTATTGTACAGAGAAAGTAAGAGAAAGTACTGTGGGAGAAAACCATGCATTGTTTCAGGCAAGCCGAAAGAGAAGGGACTCCTCGAAAAAGAAAATAACTTTGCGTTTAATCTTTGAAACCTTCAGTTTGGTTGGTGTCTTGGAAAATTTCATTTCTCTGAGTCACACATTCTCTCCTCTCCGTCCCCGTCGTCCTTTCCTTCGTGTAAATAAAACCCGTAAAGGAAAAGAGAGAACAAAGTGACTTTTCTCAACCGCAACATTATTTACTCCAATTTGGATACATGTGTATGGTTTTGGTCGTGACTTAAGGAGGAAACACCAGAAACCAAGCTGTTTCCCTTGTTCATGAACATGTGCGACCGGGAAATGGGGAACGTGCCCAATCAATTCAATTCTGGATGCCAAGTGTGTGTGTGTGAGGATTTACTACAGTAGTCTGGGGAAAATGATAAAAACGAGGAGAAACATAATAATTTTGGATCAAACTCCACACTACTCATCTACTTGTCAAAGTCCAAAAATATCACTTTGTGGTGAGGAGAAGACAATTTCGGTTGTCTCATTAACACTTAATGAAATTGGGTGGATGACAGGCTAAATTGGTTCACTCAAATTGTATGTTGAGTCTAACACCCTTGTCTTCTAGGACTAATATTAAAATGAGAAATGCAGTCAAATCTGTCCGTGCAACCTTAATCCATCAGGTGCCGGGATCAATTCCTTGTGGACCCACTTCCCAGTTTTTTGTGGGTGATCTAATTATTAATCCTTAATAATCTTTCCTTTGTTACCCACAGGTTCTGCGCTGGTCAACAATTTGTCTTACTCGACTGACAACGTCTAACAGGTCGAAATTTGCAGGTTAGAACGTATTTTAAACTAAATACAAGATTGCCGTGTCATCGTGTAAGAAAAATCTAGGACTAGCTCGCTTTTGAATTCTATGAGTCTTTCCGAAAAACTATTTGCAATGCAGATCTTAATATTTAGTTGTGGAATCACCGCCGTTTTATAGTTAATAATTCTATAATTATTTATACAGTAATTTCCGGTTGAAATATGCTAATGATTTGAAAAATATAATTACCTGTCAGCATCCTTAGAATTGATCAAAGAAATTGGATTCGACCAAATTGAGTCTTTAAAGAGTTTTTAATTAATCACCGGGTAAATGTTGACAGTCTAAAATAATTAGTAAATACTGAATTTCTCTCAAGTTCATTTAAATTTAGAAATGATTCAAACTTTCGACAGCAGTTGACTTATATAGTATAGTTTGATGATGTTTAAAACACAGGTAAGAAGTAATTATTAGGTAAGGTATAATTAGTAAGGGCATAAGGTATATATTTTTTTAATTTTAGAGTTCCCCTTACCTACTAATAACTTTCTTAACAAATTCTAGTTCTTTATAATATTTTTAACTTTCGATCGGTTCAATTATTTTCTAATAATTCTCTCACCAACGTAGTGCCTTGGAAGAGATCATTCATTATGCTGCTCGAAAAATATATTTTACAATTATAGCCATATAAATTTATTAAAATATCTTAGACCCCGTTAACCGCGTTAAATATGTCAATTCATAGTTCAGTCATTCGCCGTTGTCACAATTGCGGAAATAATTTTGATAACTGCTTCTTAGTCACTAAAATCAATAATTTTAAATGAACATGCTAGAATAATATCTCGCGTTTTATTTGTTACCGGCAGTACAGTAGTTTATGTTTCTGAAACCTCAGGTGTTTCATTCGATTATTTTTGCCCAACAAGAAAACAGTAACGGCAGTTGATGCCGTCCAATCGTTACCGTAGAAAAACGATGAGGGTATGTATTAGAAAAATTGGAAATGCTTTGAAATCTAATAGAGATGAATTACAATCCCATTTCCCTAACCCCATGAGTTAAACTGAATTACTCAATTCGCCGTCACAATTTTATAAAAATAAATTATTTTCTAAAAATAAGTAAATAAAAGGTTTTAGTACGCGTATCATAAAGAGAATACACACAGAAATAACCGTAGTCTAAACTCTGGACTTACCTATCCTGAGTTGAGAATTCAGATATAACACATTCTGAGTCACATGATAGCTAATCGTCTATTTTTAATAGGGTAAAAAACAAAACCCTGCTATTCAGGTACAGAATTCACCTCATTTAGACGAAGGCATTACTGTATAATCGCCACTCTACATCCCATTAGAGTCTTTGACCATGATTAGGTATCCTGCCTGGTGGTACCCGACTTACTCTACTCTACTGATCTATGAAAACGAAAAAACAAAAGTGGGAAAAACCTATGCTACAACACGACGGACTGACATTTTAGAATTTACAGCCCGTAGAAAGTGAATAGAATGCGCTGACTGTGTATTTGGTGGTATATTTAAGGCTGGCCCTTGTGAATCCCAGTAGAGCCAGACAGTTGTGACTTGTGAGTCAGTTCAAGTGCGAAGAGTGTATGTATGAGGTGATCTTGGGCATAAAACCCCAAGACGAGAATTTGGCGTTTGAGGTAGGCTGACGATGAAAGGAAAAAAGAAGGCGAAAGTGTGGAAAAGGAAAAGCATGAGAGAAATCATATTAATAATGGTGAGCTGGTGCAGAGAGTACGAGGGAAGAATTTAGAGCAGAATCCTTTCCTTAGTATCCTGAAACACGAGACATCTCACACAAATGTCCACACATAAAAATTGCATAATTTAGTTGTTACCGTTATATCTAATATATGTACAAATTTTGTTAAAGCCCTTCACCAGTAGCGTCAAGCGTAATCTTGTGGTGGTGGCTGCTGTTGCTGTCGCTTCCTCTGTTGTGCACAACGCACTACATCTGCCTATTATTTAGAACCCGTCCGTCTAGTCTAGTCTAGTAGTCTAGAAACCTTGTCTAGATTTTAGTCATGATAACAGTTAATTTAGACGTGGTTCATTTGAACCAAGTGGTCTTTGGAATTGAAATTATTTACCATGCGCGCTTCTCCTCATGGTTCCTAGTAGGTCGGGGTAGGGTGGGGAGTGGTCCCACAAGGGCACGAACCTAACTGTTTTTCCTTTAGGTTGGAACCATTTGGCCAATTTCGATTATATTCGTTTCATCAAATGTAGAAAGAAAATCGAATCTAACGGGTTTCGGAAGCTTGCTTTTAGTTTTATGGTAGTTCAGTAATTATGAAGAATTTCGCAAATTTGTAGGAATTATTTTGGTTAAATTTGTTCACTTCCTTAAGTTCGTACCCGTAAGTAATTTCTGCTTATACAATTATTGTTATTATGTTAGTACTACAGCTTCTGGGTTTATACCATAGGGTTTCGGTAACATTACCTGGAAAAACCTTCTTGATGACACAGTGGTTTTGTCAATTTTGGTTATGAAGACAACGCTAATAGTGCAACTAATGTTTACATTAAAAAGGTATTCATCGGTGCTGTAAAAGGTTATCCCAATTTCCGATTTCTGCTAATTTGGACCACAACATTTTTGACATTAAAAGTCTATCAATTCTTTCAGAAAAAGAGTCTGGAATATTTTATAACTAAAGTTCGTCCGAAGTATCGGCATACATTCCAATTACACTCGAATGTAATTTTCAAATTAACAATAATTAATATTCTGACACTTCTTTTTAAGCCGAGACGACTGGCGGGAAGGAAAACGTATGTAATAATTATAATTGCGTATACAATTAATATTTGCAAACGAATGCACAGCGAAAGGTCGTTCGTGTTTGATGGATTCAGGAGCCTACTAGTATGTTTGTTTTTGTTTTTTTTATTAGAGTGATATTTCAACGCAGTCACACACAAGTACGGTTCTTGACGGTCTTATTACGAAAACACTATTTGATGTTAATATTTACAAATCTTTACAAATTCAAACAACCCAGAGCTTACAAGGAAATATAAGGCATATCTCGTATCTCATATCTCATATATCCGCATAGACTCAATCAGACTCATTTAATGTGTGGATTCACTTTCTAAAAGGCACAGCTATTAACAAATGAACATATAACATCGTCAAAGCCGGTATCTTGGTTAGTGCATCAAATGAATGACTTTTCCACTGAAGCCATGTTTTCGAATTTTATTGTTCTGCTCCTTTTTAGAGTCTGCTTGATATTTGAGTAATTGATCCCAGATTAAAGTAATATTTAAAGTTCAATCGAGGTGGCAACCGAAATCTTGGTTTTCGGTTAGGTTTGTCTACTTGTAATCGCTAATGGGTCCGACTAGCCGTTTCTAGCAATTTTAATAATACTTATATCAAAACCCCGGAAAGACATGTGTGGGCGGTGTGTAAAGACGCAAAGAAAGTGAAGTTTCATTTTACTTCGCCCACAATTTAAGCCGCTTTCACTTGAAATTTAATTGGCAATTAATTATTTGTGAATATCTATTGCTAAGAGCGATCTAAGGAAATGTCAAAGTATGCCCTGTGGAGGTTTGGTATACAGTGTAAAGTGCATAGTGTATATGAATTCTGTCCGCGTTTTGTCTCCGGATTTGGTCCGATTGGCGGGATGGGACGACACGGCATGAATCCGAACATTGAGAGAATACATAAGAATGAGGGAAGAAGACACAAGGCGTTGGGATATTAACGCTCCACTGACATTGATACCGGTTGAGTTACAGTTTAATAATAGAACGGGCTGGCTGATCTTTCACGTTTTCACAGAAAAGGTTTGGTTCCTTAGAAGAAAATTGTGAAGAGAAGACCTGGGCTACGGAAAATCATATTTATTAGGTGAAGAGAGATGGAGAAAGTGACGAGGGTAGAATTCTTGAGTTCACGTTTTCCCTTGAACAGAGAGAACGTGCAAAGAAATATGAGGTGCCCGGTAGGAACCTTTATTACTGACTTTCTCCTTCACCCGCTAATGAATTAATCCTTCTTGATGAAAAGAAACACGTCCACATTTCATCTTTTATAAAGGAAACCCAGTGACATTTTCTCTTTTCAGGGCTCCTAACGGGATTCCCTCAGTATTTGTCTTCCTTTTTTATTCCCAACTACTACATACTATCTTATTTTCTTCAACTTGCACTTTCGCTATCCACTTGAGCCCCAACACCAAACCACGGCAAGGCAACGCATAGCGCATTGCATGGCACGGATGCTCATTTTCTTTTTTTCCTCGATTTTTTATGCCTCCAAAATCCTTTTGATACTCTCACGATAAATCCTCAAACTGCATCATGTGTTGTAGGCAATAAGTCAAAGTAACAGGCCAAGCATTAAATGGTTAAAAATGTGGGCCTGGAAAGTTCTTGTCTGCCCGAGGGCTTCGACAAATATCGTAGCATCTAGGAGGACGTTGCAATCGTCAAATTATGACGATTTCTACCTCAAGTTTCTCATCCTCAAAGGAAAAATTGCCATGACCAGGGCCATGTACAGGTATCGGTATTGTGGACACTGATTAAAATTTCACTTTGGGTTGAGACATTTTTTGGTGGCGACATGTGAAGAAACGTAAGCCGTTGCTAGTTTCGCTGACTTCTAAATTCAAAGAATTGCTTTTGGGATAATGCAGCAATGACTTTGATAAGCTCGAGGTAAGCTGCTCTTGAAGTTCAGCTTGGCCTCAAGACTGGTTTAAAAAAAAACACGGGGGTTTATACTCTGGACTTGTTATCCAGCCTGAGTTGTGCAATAACATAATTCAGATATCACGAATTATTTGTCGAATGATGGCTTATCAGCTGCTTATGGGACGGAGAAAGCCCCTGACTCTGCTAAGCAGGCTCAAACTCGCCTCATTTCGACGAATAAATTACTGCACTATCACCACACTACACCCAATGTATTTTCAACCATCATTCCCACGGCATTAGGGCACTTTCCTGATTAATGAAATCGAAAGTAGGAAAACCCTCTGCTTATGCGAGGAAAAAACCTAAAAATACACATAAGTCGGGTACCACATATAATAAGCCTGGTTTGACTTCCTACCTGCGACATATGGACAAACAATATATAGGGACATTAAGAGCGTGAACGTTTTGGAAGTCTACAAAAATAATTTCTCAGTGGTTATATTGCCAATTTCCCCCTCGAAATCTTGGTGTTGGATCTGGCTGGGATGGCGGTTACGTTACGGTTGGTTGGAAATATAATGTACGCACCGGAATGAAATGAAATGGTCCCTTGATTAAATCTTCCGCTACTTTATTGCTGCCTAGCTGTACTTTTAATGAATATTACCCAAGCACATACTTCAGGGTTTTGTATTTTTTACGCCCTAAGTTCTTTGTAAGGGAAAACTTATTATGGAGAGCCAAGGTATATATTATTTAAACTACTCCATTCTTGTTCGCAATCTAAATTATTAGGGAAAGAACGGAAGAGAATCTTTTACTTCTGGGGAGGTAAGGTTTACCAGAATTTTTAAACAAAATTGAATCCTTCTTAAGTAGCACGGGCGGTATTGCCAAGATTTTTTAACAAGTTTCCAGAAAACTGCTTTGGAACCTGGAACTTTGGAATTAAAAATTCAGGCTTTTTGTCAGCTGGCACGCGGTTTGGTTGTTCAAAGCCGACTTCTTGTAATTATTGTTGTGATGGATTTCGGATACGACAGTATAGATTCTTAAGGAAAACGCGGGGCCGTAAATTATGATAATTGATAACTGTATGTAACAGTAATAATTCTATAGGTCCTTCTGTCTAATATTTTTATTACCAACACCAAGCTTTAAATTTGAACACCCCTGTGGAATGTCCTTGAATACAGTATTACGTTCTATTCCGTACAACAATTTTATTCCTTCGGTTCTTATAAAATAATTAATACAAGTTAGTAAGCCGACTAAGTCTCATCAAAGTAAATGAAATCCAAAAACTAGAGAACTCCTATTTTCTGTAAGGTACAGTTAAAATAACTGTAGGGTGGCACGCAATCCCACCCACCCCCCGGCTAGCGCAATTGGGCCGATTTTTCATCGGAAAGGCATTTGTAAGGGAAATACCATATTTTCCTCTCCAAATTCCTTGCTAGCGAAAACCGACTTTCTACAAACCGGTCAAACAAAATATTTAAACTAGCGTAAAATTCAAGATGTAGTATCGACGCATTTGTTGAAAAAAAAAATTTTCGGCCCGTCTCCGTCAAAATACCGCTGAAAAATCCGTTTTTTCACACCGATTTTTACTTAAGCGTTCACCAGCGTCGCTACGAGAGTCGAATTTTCAAGTGGCGTAGCTCTCCAGATTCGTCATAAGATTCTCTACAAAATGGTTATCTCAGGCTTTGTCCGACTGCTCCGGACTGGTGTGACAAAGGTTGCGTGCCACCCTGTACGTCCTTTCCTAACCAATTTATAAAATGACGGCACATCGGCTCATAGTTCCGGAAGAGAAATTTCTAAATAGTAAATTGCATTTTTGTTGGCTGTTTCGGTCATTTTTATTGGAGATTTTAGACTTTGGAAATTGGAATACTCGGCGCCCTTCGTGTGAATTTAAAATTTATTCGGTAGTCTAACTGGACTTAAAGATGGAGGCAGGTCTTCAAATCTTAGCAGTTTCCGTTGCTAGTAATGTCATTCACAAATATTTCACTTTTCTACGAATTAGCGAAGAAAATTCTAGTTAATGATTAATTGAGGATTAAATGTTAATGATGCGAAAAGCTCTGTTCTCATTTAGAATTTACTTTCCGGCAATATTGGATGGATTGCCAAGACGGATGCGTTGAATGTTTCCTCACCACACCAGTTCCTGTTCCACCAATAAAAGATAAATTTCTGTCAGACTTACATAACGTTCTTACTTGTGAGAATGTAAAGTTGATCCCCGGGGGAAGGATGGGGGAGGGGGAAGAAGAACATACAGTTTGAGTAACGCGGTGCGAAGACGAGAAAATATTGATTTCCATAATAGTGAAGTGATCAATGGGCGTACTCAACTCAACGTCCCTACCAAAAAAAAAGAAAGAGAAAAAAATAGGTTGCTAGAGCCGAAACCATTGTTCGTTTTTTTTTTCTGCACAACGAATTTTCTGGTTTTTTCTGATCGGATACATTTTGTATGCAGAGTGCCTTGCCTGGCAATAGCATTCACTTTCTCCAGACGTATTCCTGGAGAAGGTTACGAAAACATTCATCATAGACATGCAAAAAAAAAGAGAAGACTTTTCAAATGTGTTCAAGTTGGAAAAAAGGGGTAACTGAACGAACACACACTCCCGGCCATCCGAAAACCTGCCTCCCTGCCTATCTTTCCAAGTGTAACTTCCAACTGGAATTCCCAAATGATTTATTCCTTGAAAGAGGAAACCCGAATTCGGCTTTGCATTCTGAAATGGAAAATGATGTGGAGAACTTTCTCCTCTTTTACTTCTAATACGTAGACTACTCCAAAATGGCCCTGGTCCTGCTCCTGCTCAGGGGCGTATATTTCAAGACCCAAGGCCCAGAAATAATTCCCTGAATATGCCTGTATATAAATAATCAGACTAGACATTTCCTCAAACTATACACAGAATATTAGATCAAACAGTAATACTTTCCATCATCTAGCACACCATAATCACATGTGTCTGGATTGTGAGACAATTGTATACATTTTCATAAGCATATTACATACATACGATCACAAACAGCTGACAGATGAGCGAGCTACCTTGAAATACAGACTGAATTTGTCGATAACTAATTATTTCTAGTACGACGTTAATGTTTGCAATATTTAATGATTTTGACTAAAAAATTTCTTTTTGTCAATTTTTAAAAAATTTGTTGAATGTGAAAACCAAAAATGTTCAGTTCTAAATTGGAAACCATTGTGAAATGTGGAGCAAGAACCTGGGCCGGGTGAATTGTAGACCTACGAGTACGACCCTGTGCCCCACGCGTTCCTTTATTACGACTCTGACTCTCATTTAAATTGTAAGGTATATTCTACTAAGGAGTACGCGTCGTATCCAGTTCAGCTCAAAACAGGAAGTTTTTAATAAGATTTACTCATTTGAGAGAGCTAAAGAGATTTATTCTAGTAAGGCCTGAACACGACATACAAGGACAAGATTTTAAGAAAAACTTTTAAGCCTTGTGCGTGCCTCAAGAGGTTCTGAACATCTGAACTAATACAAAGTATAAAAGTAAATGGAAGGAGGACGAAGAAGACGGATTTTTCTAAAAACTTCTATTCCATATCATGTAATTACATTTGTGATCAGGCAGGATGAGACTTATTCGAGCTGGGTGGCTTTGTATCCAAAAATTAAAGTCATACGCTCAAATCAACTTTGAATTAAAACATTGTAATTATATTTTAAGTATGTTTTGCATGCCTCGACCGTATTTCTGTTTCTATTCCAGTCGTGGAGGCTTTATATTGCATTAGCATTGCGTCAATTTACAATCACATCCAAATTATAATAAAAGTTCTCTCGCAATTTAGATTCTCCTTCCAAATTAGGTCTTTTTTTCCGACTTGGAAATTGAATTCTTTCTACGCTGTTTCTCTTAGTCCATAAGACTTGTGACTACGGTTAATTCATGATCCTTGGACCTTATTTTTAACAATCAATTTCTTTTGTAAAGATATGAAGAACGTGAATAGACGTTTTAAAAATAATAATTTTTTACAGATCTGGATGACTATGAATAATTCTGCGTTTTATCATTTGAAAGATACAGGCTTATAGATTTCAGCTTTGTATTTCCTAAGGGGTGTGATATCAGAATTAGATATCGCAGTCGTTGTCATGTAGTGGCTTATCGTTTATTTCCACGAGATTCAGAATTCACTTCATTTAGACGAATGCTTTACCGCGCCACACCCAATGTCTTGATATCCCTCGTCGGATCCGACTTTCCTACCCATTATCACACTTTACAGATTTATGAAAGCGGAAGTGGGAAATAACCTCCGCGTATGAAAGGTAAAAGATGATCAGTATAGAAACAGTCGGGCCCTACCCCCAACAGGTAGCAGATGAGAACCCCGTACTACTACAGTGTCTTGGCTCTGGTATGGCAGACATTTGTAATAATAGGAACTACTTCAAAAAAACTTGTTAAATATGTGCCTACAAAATCAGGCTTGCTCTCCATCTGGAAGAATCAATTTTATAAGAGATTTCCTTTTATTTCTGTAAGTTGACTTGGAATTTGGCCTAATGTTTTTTTTCATTCCTAGCCTGAGTCATTTCTTCTCTTAAATAATATTTTTGTGTCGAAACAGCCTAAACCCGTGAATATTTGAATGAGTAATGTTCCTTGAAGTAGGGACTGCCGTCGCCGCCGCTCCCTTGTTCATAACCACCTAAACTCATTTACACCATAGGATTAAGCCCATAAATCAAGAATGTAATAACAGGGAAGAAGACAGCTGTCTCAATAATTTTAAATACTTCGCGTACATGTTTGAATATACTTGGTCCGTTGGTTCCCCGAGTTCTTGTCTTGGAATTAAACTTAATTTTCACCGACGAAGCATTGCAAGTGTGCTTTATGGAAGATGCGTCTTCCTAGCTTTGCCTTTCCTTTCCATTCCTTTCCTTCCATGTATTGAATTAACTCAAAAACCGTAATGAGTAAAGGTCTCAGGCCTACGTGCTATGTACGTACGTAAAATTTTCGTGTGGGAATTTGTGTGCGCCTGTGAGTAAATATTATCATAATTCAAATGGGATTATGACCAAAACTTCGGAAGTGGGGACAGCTAGAGCTAGAAGGGACTTGGTGAAAGTGCATGGTGAAAGTACTCCGAGGTTAGGCTTCCTTTTCTCTTAACAACTCCGTCGGATAATAAAAGACCCGGGGTTTTTGTAAGGATGTCGTGGTTTGCTCTTGAAAAACAAGAGATGCGTAGGAAATACATATACAAAGTTCCAAACTGCCGAAAGGAAGCCTTCCACCACTGCACTGCATCGCTTTCTTGATGAATTAATTTTAATAACAACTCATCTCATTATCAATTCTCTATGTCGAGGGCTCGATTCTCCATGGAACGGGACTGACGATCTCTAGTGATTGATTTAATCACGTTATTCTCCACTAGACGTGACTCCTACTACTAGGGGTACCGTAATGCGGCGAAATTGATTAATTCCACGACTACACAATCAATATTTCAAAATTACTTCACTGTCGAGCTAAAAAAATATTAGTTCACACGAACAGAATTAAATTTGAAAGATACGATGTCTTCAAATTAGTCTTCAAATATTTAGGCTTACACTGTAATGAGCTCAGCCCGTTGCTAAATCCAATTGTAGACATTTTAAAATTCTGAAAGCATCGACCCAGGATTACAAAATAGAAACGATTTCGGTCGACAAGCAATAATTCCAAACATGCCAGTCTGTTTAGCATACAAAGATTTTATCAGAAGCTTGTAACCCGTAACAAAATTAGAGTCAGGAACACGTAAAATAGTGATCTTTATGGATATGAAAAACGTATCGATAGTTTCACTGGTCGAGTACAAAATAATAAAAATTTCTACGCATAATATATTCTGGTGAAAAATCAAAAACATTAGATATTTGATATTTCTGTATATCTATATCTCTCTAATTTTGGAAAATGAAAGTAACCCATGCTCGAAATAAAATATGAGTGCGTCAGATGTGAATGGAGTGAGCACTTCCATTCTGGTTCATTTTCTCCGCTCATTGTGATAATGTTAAAAGCCCTGGACACGGAGATGAGAGTAAGTGTAATGAATGCTAAAACCTAAGCTCATTTACTTATTCCAAGACAAAAGGAAGTGGAGGATGTGGACGTATAATATTTTGCAAGTTGTAATAAAAGGAAGGAAAAGAGAATCAGGATGAGTTTCCGCTCTGACAAAAGTGTGGTTGTCTTTTGGGGAAAGGAAATCATTTTCCTTAGTCTAGTAATTTATTATTTACTAGGCCCGTGAGAGTCGTAGAGGGGGAACCAAACGAGTTTACCACATTAGAAAATTCAACGGTGTCTAATGTGAAAATTGTAATGAACGGGGGGTTCTTGGATTTTAAATAATCAGATGTACGGTAGAATTCATAACTTAAATTTAGTCAACTCTCTCCCCATCCCCTGGTGGAACATTTTCATGACTGGCAAATTTTTATTTCTTCTCCAACCAATTTTTATGTGTTACAGCCCATCAGAATTATCCTTTCATTCTTTTTGGTATGGATAAAATGGGCTGCAGAATGCGTGGTCTTGTCTACTATGGATTAGACACTAAATTCGTCCTTTACTGAATGGCTACATAATAATTTAATTGTTTAATTGTGTAATTCCGAAAAAAACTGCCCAATAATAAAATCCTCACAATTGATATTTAATATTGTTACCTTAGGTAAATAAGTTTATGCTTGTGATTCCATCAAGTACATCCAGATTCTAGAATGTAAGACAATCAATGAGTATATGTAAGTATAATTAATGAACCGGACGTTGAATATACCTGGAAGTTATAACCGAATTTACGTGCTACTTTGGTTTTACTGTACAGTATTAATTTAGGGTAGAAGTTGGCAATTGTATTTGACTTATGTAACCCTTACAGTTTCTAGCAAGTGTGAATCCATCGTTAATTCTAACAATACTAGTAGTATTTGCAAAGGGATTTGGTAAATTTTATTTTGCGTCAGAATACCATTTTATTGACGTAAACTGCACTACACTACGTCTTGAAATGGGTTCGGAACTATTTATATTTAATAATGCTATATAGTGAGATCTGTAATTTGATCGAGGGGCTCGAAAGCTGTTCACCAAGCACTGTGATGTTAGATAGGGCAAAAAGTTAATACTTAATAAAGTTAATACGTTTTATTGAAACTTCGTCACTACAAGGAATGTAACACACACGAATTAGATCATAATGGCAATGAATAAGGATGGGTAGTCCCCCTCTCGGCAGCCCAATAAGGGAGAGTCGGACAAGAAGTGATATATATTTTGTACATAATCTTATGAAAGATTTAAGGGAGCTATTCCGCTTGAGAATCCGTCGCCGGTACCGGCGCTGACGATCGTTTCAGTGAAAATCGGCATCAAACAACGGATTTTTGAATTGTATTATGGACTAAAACACGGCCAAGAATTTCTTTCTTGAAAAATCCATGATGCTAAGTTTTCTCTTATATTTATATAGATTTTATAAAATTTTGTAGGGCAGGTTTAAAAGAAGTTGATCTTTCACTAATTAAGCATTTTGGAGATAAAGATCAGTATTTTCATTCTAAATGCCTTGTCAGTGAAGAATCAACTTTCTCCAGGCCGGTCTCCAACAAAAATATCCATAAAATTATAACAAAATATCTACCATCGATGGATTTTTTGAAAAAAATAAATAT